>JABCPV010000308.1:0-43950 GCA_016584345.1 Suillus ampliporus
CCCGAACCCCGAGACTCGAACTCGGACTTGGACTCGGAACTCGGCGACTCGGGACTTGATGATTCGAGACCACACTCGACATTCAAACTCGAGATTCAAAACTTGAAAATCCATAAGAATGTGTGGGTTTCGAATTTCTAGAAAAATGTGTATCCTCTTAATGAGTTTTGTGTTGAGTTTTGAGTTCCGAGTTCCGAGTTCCGAGTTCCGAGTCTCAGGGTTCAGGGTTCGGCACTCGGGACTCCAGTCATTCGAGACGAGACTCGAAACTCGTAAAAATGTATATCTTAACTTTGTTATTCCTTAATACAAGACTAGAAACTCGTAAAAATGTATGAGTTTCAAGTTTCGAGGTTCGAGTTTCGAAGTTCGAGTTTCAATGTTCGGGCTTCGGGTCTCGGCACTCAGCGCTCGGCACTCGGTACTCGGTGAATGTCAGACATGGTGTATCCAGGCTTTCGGGTCTTGGGGTTCGGTGATTGATGGCAGGCATATCCACTAATATATATCATCAGCAAACTGAATTGTTTGTTATCCAACTATCTAAGCCCAGTTGCGTTTATATGTGATCACAACTACCTCGGCCCACCTGTTGATATAATATATATCACTACCTCAGCCTATCCGTCCATATAGTATACCAATACCTCCGCCCATACGTCTATATGATACGTGTTTGGGCCCACCCGTCTATGTAACATCCCCCTATGTCGGTGCATCAGAGGTGGCAACTCGACGTCAGGCAGCTGCAGACGTGCTGCAAGTGTTGGTCAACTCAGGATACCAACCTGAGGCCACGGAAATCGTGGGGTCGTGGATCACCTCTGGATTGCAGCAGTACAACTCAAATCCCACGCAAAACCGGAAGGCGAATCCCTACCTCGGCCCACCCGTCTATATAATAAATATTTCACCAAACTCTCGGCCCACATGTCTACCTAATATACCCCCCACGTCGGCCCACCCATCTATGTAATAGATATTTTACCGCACTCTCAGCCCACCCGTCTACCTAATATTCCCCCACGTCGGCCCACCCGTCTATGTAATAGATATTTCACTGCACTCTCGGCCCACCCGTCTATCTCATATACCCCATGTCGGCCCACCCGTCTACCTAATATACCCCCCACGTCGGCCCACCCGTCTATGTAATAGATATTTCACTGCACTCTCGGCCCACCCGTCTATCTAATATACCCCCACATCGGCCCACCCGTCTATCTAATATACCCCTTGTTGGCCCACCCATCTATACAATATACGACTACCTCGGCCCATCCGTATATATAATAAATATTTCACCACTCCCTCGGCCCATCCGTCTACAAAATAATACTAATATGTCGGCCCACCCGTCGATATAATAATATTTGCTATACATCTCTCTTCAGCCCAGCTGTCTATCATATATGTCCATCCTATTCTACATATTACCCAGATGGGCCCACCCATCTCAATCGGTAATAATATTTCTCCCAGCCCATCCACCATTGTTGAGTATATATATAACATCGGCATAGATGGGCCCACCCGTCTCCATCGGAAATATTATCCCACCCGGCCCACCCGTCTCCATCGGGGATATACATAACATCGGCCCATAGTCCGCTGGCCCGTCTTACACGGGATATTATGTAGGTCGGGTGACCCGTATAATACGGAGTTTGTCACTGAAGGGGCTCATAAATCACCAGAGTAGACATGTTCTTCCAGTAGGAAAGAAAGTAATCTGAGTTCAAATTGAAGCTGCATCCAAAATATCAGAGGAGGATGAGCTCACCTAGCTCTCCCCCCCCTCCGACATGTCACATGACGTGCCGCTGGCATCCAAAAAGGCTTTGACGGTTTTATTTTCTTCGTCTCTGTTGAAGACAAAGTGTATTAAGTATAGTATGATAATAATGGCAATGAATGGGAAGATATATAGTACATTCTAGAGGGATTAGGTTGTCATCATGTAGAGTGTGAGTGTGATCCTGGTACCGGGCACAATAAAACTAGTGGTTTGCAGTCTCTTTTTCCCATGTTGTTGGGCCTGCATGCCTTGAGACGAGAATTTTCCCCGTCGTTCTCGAACTGAGACAAAACCGTCTGCAAGCCGAAGGAATGATGAGCTGTTTCATTCAAGAATGGTAAGCATTCTATAATCATTAAACTGAATTTGATACTCAAGGCTGTCACAGAAATCATGGATGTTCTTGATATGTGTGAGCATGCGTTCCTGGAATGTCCTGGTGTCGAGCTGTTGACTGGAAGTGTCCACCAGGTCTTCCTCCACACCATCGCTGCCGACCTCATCATCTGATTGAATTTCCCCCTCATTCACTCGTACCTGTTGAGTGCGCGTTGCTGTGGTGATGTGTGGCGGACAGGAATCGAGGGGAACAAGCAATGGGTGTGCCCAGAATGGTATCGCGCAGTTCCGTTGGACTTCAAGGAAAAAAATAGGCGCAACAGGGTGAACATTTTGCACCAGATGCTTGCAAATGAGAAACCGGCTTTTGACAAAATGTGGGCAGGTACAGACCCAACGATGGGGATCTGGTTGATATTTGGGGTTGAGTGGGATTGTGATCGGGGTATTGACTGCACGCAGCCAGTCTCTTTTGAATTCTTTTCGCCACGATGACAACTCCCGAAATCGGCCAGAATCGTTGAGTAAGTACTCGATCTTTTATAGTACGTTGGGGCGAGTTTAACAACAAGGATCCAAATCAGTAGATCAACTCGTGGCTTTGAAAAGTGCATGAGGTAGTCGACTTTGATGTGCCACCAGCTGCCAACCAAGCTGTGAGCTTTCCAGCAGTTTGATGACATTTTTGCACTTACTGGCTCTCCATTATCATTGTTGTTTTTAGTCGAGGTACCTTGTCACCTGTTGAATGTGCCCACAGCTCGAAACGGCCCCTTCGGTACCAGTTTTCCCAAAGGTAGGCCCACAGTTCGCAGAGGTCACGATCCTTGCAAAATGTGTACATCTGTCGCACTGCCCACTGCCGTATTCCTGCAGCGCTTGGATGCGAGTATCCAGGGATAAGAGGATGTGCGCAGAAGTGCTGTTCCATCATTTCGATGACATGTTTGCGAAGTTCTGATGGACAAAAGGTACGTCGTTCGATATCTCCTAATTGAGGTTCCCGTTTAGGTATCTTGATGACGAGTTTCAAGCCTGTGTGTTAAGGCCGTGCTCAAAGGAGGACTGGATCCGAGGGGCTTGGCTTCAGCTCGTGCGCTGCGCCCCTTACCCGAGTACGTGCCCCTAATTTCAGGGGGTCCGGTAGTACCAAGTCCGGTAGTGTTAGTACCAAGTCCGGTGGGATGTAACCCGGTAGTACCGAAGAACACAAATCAAAGAGTAGACTGCTTAAGGCCGGAGCCGGTAGCAGAAAGGGACAGAGGTAGACTACCCGAAGGTAGAGCCGGTAATAGGAATAGACTTTAGGGGTCAACCCTTAGCCTAGTGTCGGAGTTTGACAAGAGTCGGAGAACTCAAGTCTGGAGAGGCAGGAATGAGCAGAACTATGTTTAATATTTGAACTGAGGTATCTACAACAAGTACAAGAGTTTATATACTATAGGTATAGCCAAGGATCAGTAATCCGGAGTTCAGAGGCAGTGAGGAAAGCATATGGTGAGTACATTAGTAAGTCTGAACGGATCAAGTAAAGTAAAACGGATCATAAAGAAATGAACTTGGAGATGAGATGGGTAGTGGAGATCAATAAGCAGGCGGATATCAACATGAGCCGGAGGGCCGGAAGTAAGGGGGATTCTAGATTTGGGTTAGGTCCGGCGGTCCGGAGGAAGCGCGCTGATGGAAGTAGTTTGTGGATGCCGGAGATATGGGATGTGACACTGTGGGTACATCCGTGCTATCATTGACATCGAGATCTGGTGGCTGAAATTGAGATGGGTTTGGAATCCGGATTGCCAATGTTGGAATAGGCATTTCATTTGGCGTTTCATCAGGTTGAAGAAGCATGCCGCCCTCGTGCTCGTCTGGATCAGAAGTTCCTGAAGGTCTGAAGGTGACGTCTATGAATGAGAATTCCATGTGTGCCCGCGCCGCTTTATAAGGAGTTGTGGTAAGTTTTGATTTTGATATCCGCTCTCATACAGCTTTACGAAGATGCCAGTAGCATAGCTGAATCTTTGCTTCTGACCAAACACTTTTTGACATGCTAATCTCCGCCATGTCCTTATCGACGTGAACAAAGCGGGGGACAACACCATACTGGTCTCGAAGACACATTGCCCATTTCCGCAGTGCAGTGGTACATTTTCCAATCTCAATTGATGTTGCCGTGGATAGCAGGCAGTACGACAGTGGAAACCCAGCATTATCAAACTCACCAAGAATGCTATATAGTTCAAGGTGCTTTGAGTTTGTGTTGTCTATTTTCCACGTCAGATGTTAACCTTGTAGATAAATTAGAATTACTCACATGTTGCATCAAGGGCAATTTCGACAATATCTCCATGAAGGGACTTTGCGATCCTCTTCATCCCCCAGCAGATTTGCTCGACACCATCAACCTCTTCAATATCAAATATATCTACATCTCCCGCAAGCTCGTCAAGCAATAATTTTGCAGATGTGAGTTGATTCTCATCCTTTTTCCACAGGATTTGGCTCATGGTCGACCAAGCAGAATGAACCTGTTTTGACGTGACATTCGGGAAGAGTCCCTGGATCCTCGGTACCAATGTGCTTGGTATACTCCACTCCAGGTTATCCCGGATGATTTCGGTGGCCTCTGCTGGCATTGCGACATCAAAGTATGGTGTGTGAGAGTCATGATGCTCAATATGGATGGATATGGTCCGCTGATCAATACTGTCAGGGGCACGTTGACAACATGACACAACAAGAGCGCTATGGCAGTCAAAATGCTTCATCCCTACAGTGTCGCGGTGCTTGGCACCTTCTTTTTGACTTGGATGTGCCTTCTTCTTCCGTGAGGCATCTTGACAGCACCAGAATCGAGTCTTATGACCTGTTTTCAACATGAAGTGATCCTTCACTCTGTAAACCCTTGTGAGCCAATTTTCCGCTATCAGCACCAATGGCCACACTCACGTGAATCTGTATCCAGTCACCTTCCAGATTTCGAAGGCAGTCATTTTGACTCGTTCATGTTCCTTCACCAGTGGATCGACAAGCATGGTATAGTGTCCATAGAAGGAAACCTCCTTCGAAGTCCTAAAAGCTCTTCAAAGCTCCATGAAGAGCCTTTGACTATCTTTGTAGGTTTGACTATGACCTCCCTGTTACACAATATTATGTCAGTACTCATCAATGTTTCGAATCATCAGAGTCACCTCTGACGAGTCACTGTCCACAGGTATTGGATGTTCTGCATTGTTTTGAAGTCCAACTACCACAGTTGGTGCCACAGGTAGAGGGGGAGGAGCATGCCTTGCACCATCCAAATCTTCGGATTGGGCCTCTCGTTTTCTCTTCCTCTGAGCAGCTGCATTGACTTTGTCATACTCTCGGCACCTCTCACAGGTTTTAAAAACACTGTCATGAGGGAGAACATTTTTGCACTTTGACTTTGAGCATACCCAAGGTTCGGGTAATGGATCTGGATTCATAGGTGGATGTAGTATAAGTACGGCTATGTACTAGAGCTCTGTTGGTACAAGGCTACAAGCCACTTGTATTCTACACCCTCCCTGGTGGGGTCATTTTCTTTTTTTGGATGCCGGCGGCAAGTCACGTGACATGTCGGAGGGGGGGGAGAGCTGGGAGAGCTAGGAGGATGATTCAATGGTGAAGGGATAGTAGCTGACCATAGGGTTTGACTGGCAATCAATCCACCATCTTAATCCATCTACCCCTGCAGAGGAAGACGACAAAGCGAGAGCTCCTTTACGTGAAATTACAGAGGGTGGAAGGAGTGATGAAAGATGATTCTTGATATTTGATATCATATTATGTATGTACAGAGCTGGTGGTACAGAATGTGGTGTGCGTGGACGTGAGAATTTGCCCTACTAAGAGGTTTACTTTAAGAAATTACGATGTAGCTGAATCAATAAGCAACTCAGCAAATGGAAGTCCAATGCGATACTCTTATTTAAAAGGATTCTTTGAGCACCAGTGAAACCTCATAGCACGCCTAGTCCCCACCCTCTCACACAACTTACAGGTTTTGAACAATATTTGAAACTCCCCTTCACTGATTCCACTGCTGGTAAAGGAACTAAGCCTAGAAAACAGAACATCTTGTTCTTGACAAGACCACATCTGCAATATAGCTGGGGGTTGACGTTCTGTCACTTAGTCAGTACTACATTCGATACGGTAGAGTTAGACCAACCTCTGAGGGGATATACATGAGTACTTTGCGACCATAGCTGAAAATATCTGTCGATTTTCACTGAATGATTGTCAGGGTCAGAAAAATGTACAATGACGAGAAAAAACCCAACCTTTGTATGTGCAACTATCCATAGCACATCTCGCTGTCCACACCCAAGTTCCTGTTGTCTCATTCCACCAAGGGTACACAATAGACTCGACATAGGTTTGTTGAGTCCCATCAGCGCAAAGACAGCAAGGATATTTGAGATGGCGCTCTTTTCTATAGTTCTCAAACTGATCTGGAGAAATCATGTTATTCTGGGTGTCAGTGGGCCTGCATTGCATCAAGTCCTAGTAAGATATTGAATGTATATGCGAACAAGATGCCATACCAAAGCCAATCAATCATCGTGTTTGACTTTGCGTCGTAGTGCAGGAGGGAAAAGGTCCATATCATAGCTTGAGTGATGAGCTTGGCCAGCCTTCGATTGTTGTCTTCGTCATGCAAGGGTGCAGTTATAGCTGATGAAGATGAACTTGAAGGTGAAGGTGGACAAGGACACTCCATGGGTACTGGCGAAAGCAGCACTGGCGTGCCATGGGTGTTTTTATGTTGAAATGGCAGCGTTATTCAACGCTTGGCGAGACTCTGGCCTGTTCCGTAATCAGCCATCAGCAGGCATGTTGGATGCTTAGCGCCTGGTCAATGGTCCCCCAGCCACAAGCTAATGAGCCGACTAACCTTACTCAAGTGGGCAGAAGCCAATGACGACACATCCTCCAGTTAGAGAATGCAATCAATTTCAATCAATAGGTGCGTGCCTAACAAGGAGCCTTCACCGCAACAACTTGAAGGTTGCAGGCTGCCAAGCAAAACACAGATTCTGGATCATGTTGTTGAAATCACAACTGAAGCGCAAACAGAAACATGGAGACAACAAGAGTCTGCATGAGAGAGATTTTGAGGTTAGCAATGAGTCATCGTAGCGACTCAGTACTCAGTGGCAAAGCTACCACCAAATATATATTCCATAAAGACCTAGCGCAATATTAATCAGACTGTAATAATTGGATATCCTTACATGGTTATTGGTTTGCTTAGTTCTTTGGTGGACTTGCCTAGCACCGATGAACCAGAGTAGTTTATGTACTGAAATCTGGGCAGTGGGGATGATACTCAAGTTGAGCTGTCTGTACTTACTATATGCGCACAAAACCACCGAAATGCATAATACACAAATTAACGATACAACCATCAAGTTGTCTTACCCCAGGCTGAAGGAGCTTCGGCAAAATCCGGGTCAAGCTCATCGTTGTCAGGCGCCTGACAACGATGAGCTCACACTTACTTGTCACGCAGACTTGGAGCGGAAATCGGAATGATTAGGTCAGCAATGAATTGGAACTATCCAAGTCCATCGTAAGATAACAGTGGCCTTAGTCCCTATTCAAATTGCATGTTTTGCTTCTAATATCTGAATGATAACAATAAAATAACATACTAATCGATGTCGGTACGTTGAAATGAATTGCACTGCAGGCCGCAACTGAATCCTATCTCACCAGCATAACTTGAACATGTCAGTGATTGTTCCACTTGACCATAGTACCCCTGCCTGGCCAACGCAGCTAGGGCGGTATGCCCAAAAGACAAGAAAGTGAGCACCCATCGCTGTTAATGTTGAATACCACTGGAATTTACCGTGTACAGGACGCTACCGCTGGGTCCTGATTTCATGGTGCAGAAGATGCAATTCGACCTTTCTCAGTTAGTCACCTTCCTTACAGACAGTTGCACTCAACTCCAACATAAACAGGCAGGAGGTCTATGGGGAATGGGAAAGGTTTGTTCACCCATCAGGAGCCACTTATTACTACAATGAGACTAGGGTGAGCACCGATCGTGTGCAGATCTTACACTCACTTTATGGCAATATAGAATACGTACACTGGATTGAACGTAAGGGATTGTCCAAGCGTTCGGCTGGAGGACTTTGAAGCTTGGGTAAAAGCAATGCGAAGTAGAGTTAATGGAGATCGCACTATTGTCGCTGAACTGGCAAGGATGCAGAATGTGGATGGAGACATCATCTGTATTACCTGGTGGCGCCAGAGGCAGAAGTCATTGGCTGGCTAGAGCCTTTGGATGGTACCCATCTTTTCCGAGAATGTGACTCTGCCCGGCAATGGAACCATAAAAGTATGTTACCCCTTCATGCTGTTCCATTGTTCTGAGACTCTATCATTTACAGGACTTGAACTTGAGGCCCAGTTTTGGTGAGTTATCTTAGATGTTGGTGTAAGGCATGTCAACGTCAATGTTAATAAAAACTACTTCACACAGGAAGCATGTAGAATTTTTCCCTCGAAACTTTAAGCTGGATCGCGACCGTGTAAGAAAGTTGCAGACTGAACTTAATTGGTTTCACATAGGTAGGTTCTATTGTATTGTGGCACTGAATAAAATGACCTGAGTGACAAACAGATACACTGACGTTAGAACATTCTACTTCAGCTACCATATTCTCCAATAAGGAAGTAATGGAGAAAATCATCAATAGACTGGCCAGTCTTGGTAAGCACCATTGTGTTGCCCTGCACGCATATTCATGATCAAAGGACAGATGATCTTTCAGGTTCTGATGGAATCATACCTGAGCCAGGTGTCGCAGTGTTTGGTGAGTAAGCATTTGGAAAGATAATTGGATACTTGTCTCATTGCCAACAGGCAGACTATATCACATGCTATGTATGTCGTCTCTTTTTCTTGCCAGGTATCGTCGATAATCAGACAATATAGGCCACCATCAATACCTAAACTATTACAGACAACCTGAAGCACGCTTGTTACGAACCCATTCTATAGGTCACAGGCCTAGAAAGTGGGGACACTTTCCCTTCATAGCGACCATCACAATGTTGTGCCTTCCCATATTGGTCTGTGAACACCTCGACCAAATTTATGTTGATGGCATCGTCAATTCTCTGGACATCAAGAATTTTGTTGACGACTTCCGCTCCCAGAACACAACACAAATCGCCCTGGTGAGTTATATTTCAGGGTTGAGAATGAGGACTCATTACTTAAATGTACTCTGACAGGCTGGGGTCATCAT
Organism: Suillus ampliporus; assembly: GCA_016584345.1. Lineage (NCBI taxonomy): Eukaryota > Fungi > Basidiomycota > Agaricomycetes > Boletales > Suillaceae > Suillus > Suillus ampliporus. The sequence continues at coordinate 9,430 of JABCPV010000308.1, forward strand.
GGCCATTGACGCCGCTTTCCTTGCTGTCCAAGGTGTAGGTACAGGAATGGTTGCGGAGTCTGTTTTAAAGGGATCCATTATTTTCTGCGTTGGCTGCATGTTTTCAGGGATGTTCGCACAACACTTTGGAGAGAAATTGAAATCACTGTGATTTGCGGTTTGTTCCATTTTGATTTCTGCAACTAAAGTCTGACATTACCAACTGACCAAGGCATATTATCTGGATCAGGGGGCAGCAGTGGTTATTGGCGTGCTCAGTGCACCACATTTTTTTTGTATGATGAGGCAAGCAAAATTCAATTGCTTTCACTTGTAGTTGCTCACACAAGGCCTACTAAAGCATCACATGGTCCAGCGTTGGATTTCTTGCGAGTGCCTTCATAGATGCTGAGCACTCCAAACCTGCCCTCATTACATGTGCTTGCTGCCTCATTGTGGTGACAGGCATCTTAGCCCCATTAGCTTGGTGTGGTTTTAGGGCACAGGTGGTGCCATATGTTCATGTTGATGATGTCTAAGCAGTTGTTGTGAGCTCATCATTTTCAGGCACCTGACAACAATGAGCTCAACCTGGATTTTGCCGGATTGTTTGCCGTTTTGGGCTTCAAGCTTCAATCATATTCCTTCTCCAATCGATTCATGATTACCGTTACACATGCCTGAAATTTTCTGAAGTGACTTGAACTTGAATGGCATTTCCACAATTCGCACCATCTTAACTGAGCAAAAATGATTGATTGATGTAATCCCAATCAGTTGAGCCATTGAATGATGTTTACAGCTGTCGCATGTTTAGTAGAGTCAGAGATGAGAAGAATACTTATAGGCCAGTGTTCACCATGTCAATTGCAACCTAGACCTCGCTGCTCTACATGGCTCAGCAGCATTCACAGCTCTCTCAAGCGGTGCATTGCAAGGGCAATTTCCCTTGTCAACAGACAAGTTCAATCTGGAAGTGACGGCGGCTGAACTTGTATTCATAGAGCATGCTCTAGTAGGGCAGGTGAACGGAAACCATGAGATGCTGCCGTTGCTTAATAGAGTGCAATATTCACTCTCTCTGCCACCGTTCTCAACCTCCCATGGGTCGCCTTTGGTTGGAGGCGGGTGAGATATTGTTGCATGCTTTTGCTTTAAACTTCTAATCTGCTCAGCGGGGACTGGAACCTTTCCTCTGACAGTGAAATTGGCTCATCCTCTGAAGATGAAGTCTATTCATCCTATGCTACCTGCCACAAGGTCCCATCCCCTACCACCAACTGCAATACCATCGCATCCTCCACAGGCGGCATTGTGTTTCATGAGAGCCGCAGCTCTGATGAGGAGATGGGCTATGATGCTGACAACAACTGCCTCATTGATAACTACGAAGACGATGCTGACGATGCTGATGCTGATGAAAACTACATAGACAATATTGCCGCCGACCACGACACCAACCTTGAAGAAGATACCACCCTCGATGGCTATGAACGGCGGATAACATCTAGGAAGCTTCAACAACTTCGACAGCATCCTTATGCCCCCATTGGAGCCCCAATCAACCAGAGGGTAGTATTATTTGATTCAACATGCCCTCGTAATGGGAAACCCCTTCGTGCACCTCAAATGTGGCGGGAAAAAGCCACATCCATCAGATCCAGCAGCTTCATTACCAGCAATGCTCTCATCATGACACTTGCCTCTCCTTGCGTGGACTCCATCACCTCTTCTTTGAATGTTCAATTGTGGGTCGCCAATAGCATGTCTTATCTCAAAGTGCCGGATGGTGTAGAATTAGGTGGAGGCTCACTAGAAGAGATGGTAGCACGCTGTCACTTTATTTCCATTCAGACAACCGGCTCTAGCTTGGTCGCCATGATTACCTATATGCAGCTGGCGATACAGTGTCAAAGGTACTCTTGTACTTACTGTGGTTTTTGGCTGTTGATTGACAAGTGTTCCTTATAGTATTATTGATGCATCTGTTGCAAAACCGTCCAACATTCGCAAAATTTACAAGGACTATGTTGCAAAGCTGAAGGATGCACCAACGGAGCGTACTTTTCAATGCTGGCATGAAAACGGCTGCAAATTCGTCATTCTAGTTAGTGATTTGAAGTCCAGTTGCCGGACCGCCAAAAGACCGCGAACCGGACCGGACCAGGACCGTTTAGGACCGGACTGCAGTTGCGGTTGCCTCAGATTGAAGAAAGTTGGGTTGCAGGTTGCCTCCTTTCGCAAAAAATTGAAAAACCGATGAAAACTGGTTGGGACCGGTTGCAACCGTTATTAGGGTTAGGGTTAGGGTTGTAGGGTTGTAGCACTCCATCAGGGGATTCCAACGGTGGTTTGGTCATGTAAAACGGTTAAGATATGAGAAAGATATGAGCATTTCAAACAAGGGATGCAAAAATCACAGGATATCAGCATGAAAATCAAAGATTGGCTTATAACTTACCCAAACCTTGAGTGTTTGACAAGATATGACTAGCTATAGACTCGCATAGACTAGGACTACAATTAGCGTTGAGACACCTAAGCCTTATAACAACTTTTATTTTTCAAAGACAAGCCTGATAACGATATTTTGTCAAGCTTATATCAATCTTATATCTTATCCTATTGAAAAGTTAAGACTAGCTATACAATCGCCTTGACTAGCAGCACATATTTTGTCGAGAAACCTAAGGATGATAATCACATTTCATATTTGACTCACATGCAGGGCGCAGTTTGGGAACCCTTTTTTGTGATGCTCATATCTCACTCAAATCTTAACCGTTTAATACAAAAATTGGACCGTTGGAATCGTGGGAAGGGGTAGTACATTGCTAAAGCACACATTACGGTTGCAACCGGTCTGAAACCGGTTGTAGAACCATAAAAGACCGAATATATCGGTCTTTATCAGGTTCGGTCCAGTTGCTTGATATCGTGGGAATAAAAAGACCGGTCCTGGTCCGGTTGCCTTAAAATAGGGTCAAAAAACTGGACCGGACCGGACTTTAAAACACTAATTCTAGTTGCAGGCGGTTCATTCTTCCTTCTCATTATCATAGTGGGTCTTGAGATTCGATGGAAAATTACAACAATGAGGTTTGAAGCCCTTCGGCAAGTGGCTAAGATGTTGAGGCAGCCAGGGACCAGTGGTGAGTCAGCTTTTGGCACTCTTCCTTCATGTTCTGATTGCAATCCTCACAGGCACACCTGAGACCATTGGTGAGTCGTCTTTTGGCACTCTTCCTCTATGCACTGACCGCATTCTCACAGGAACACCACAGTTAATCACCGATCATATCATTCCCACCATTGCTTGGATTAGATCTCACATGCCGATCTGTCTGTGAAATTTATTTTGCCCTGCATTTCTAATACGCATAGGGGTTGGTGAAACACTGGACTGTACAGACCTATCGCTCACTGATAGATTTTTTGACGGATTCAAACAACAGTAGGTTATAGCATACTTGTGCAAATGTAATGCAGAATGCTCACCTCATTTCTTCCAGGAGTTTTGCTCTTCCTGCTAGGGATATGGGGACCTGGGGCATTTGCATCCCAGCCATCACTGAACAGCCGCTTGTCATTGACAGTAAGGGCATCTCCGCATGCTTACCTGCTATGCTCCATTGTATGAATGAATGTCGCAGCGGGATAACCCCCTGTGGCATCACTGTCATCCAAACCTTGTATGACCGCAGCCACAAAAACAATGTTTGTTTCCCTGTGAAGACCGACAGGAGGGAGAATGCCATGTGGACTGAACGCGAGCGGGTGAAAGCAGAGGCAGGGGAAATTGTTTGGGACCTGGATGATTTACGCAGCAAGGTGTGTTCACTGGAACTTTGCAATGTTGGTCTCACTGATGCATGAGTTGAGTTGGATAAAATGTATATCGCTGGCTGCAGAACTGAAGACAGTTATGTACGCATACCGATGGGTATTCTTAAAGGGTGAGTTGAGCTTCCTTTGCAGAATGAAAAGGAGTGATTCATGATTTTAGCAGTGGGCTCGATCTATGTAATTCAGATGGCAGTCTCATGGCCTTTGTTTGTCCATCACTACCTGAGGCTATTCGCCGTGGCCTCACCAGCAGCTTGCTTGCATGCTTTGATGGAAAGCAGGTCTTGCAAACATGCAGCAATCAAGACTAATTTGATGATCCAGATATAGATGGCGTGCTGGAAGTGGAGCATCATGCTGATTTCACTTTGGAGAAGCTGGCAGAGAAAATCCTTAGCTGTCCTTTCCAGTGCCTGCACTTCTCTATTTGGAATTGATACTCAACTATGGTGGGTCCTTCATCAATCGCCTTGAAAATACAGCATGATAACGATATAGCTGACCAGGGAGATGATGCGCCCACACATATTCACCCACATGACATGGCTAGAGTGGACGTTAGTCGCACCAATCATACTCAGTGTTTGCCCTACACTTCAAAAGACATTTTAGAGCATCAGCAACTCTATAGTAACATCTTGGCTGCATTTGGTGAACTCTTTGAGTGGATAGAATATGTGGTGAGCGACTTTACTGTGACACATAACATTGACACCGACTTTGTTGCAGATGAAGGAGTATTTACCAGAGGAGTATGAAGTCCTGGTTGAACTTGGTCAAAATCTCCCAGGTGGAGAATGTTCGCCGGTCGCTCCTTTCCTGTCCCTCGTCATTAACCTTAATGTGACCACACAGGCTCACAGAGACAGGTTTGATAAGATCCTGTGTCTTGTCCTACCCATAGGCACTTTCACAGGTGGGGCTTTAGTGATGTTTGAGCAGGGCTTAGTGTTGGAGCTCAGTTGCGGTGACTGTGTTATCTTCCACTCTGCTGACACCACTCACTTTAACCTACACTATGAGGGTAGCAGGGCATCCTTTGTCTGCCATACTGATAAAGGTTTTGACAAGTGGAAGGACGGTTGTAATGGATGGGCTGCCAATAATTACTTTCACTGATTGAATGCTGAAACAATATATCATTTTTGAATATGTTTTATATCATACCGCTGTTAAATCTGTAGGCTGTTCATGCTTGTTATGCAAATCTGTTGCAGCATACTGAAGGACGTATCCCTTTGCCTTTGGCAATTCAGACCAATCAATCCATGTTACCCATGACTTTGTTGTCGCTATCCTTCAGCTTCACTTTCCAAGGTTTTTCCAGGTATCATGTGTGTATAACAGTGTAAGGAATTATTTTGCTACAATATGGAGGATAGGGTGCCAGGCACCCCGTCATGATGCACTGCTATACTGGTATTAGTAGTATTGACTCAGAAGACAGTAATGTGAGATGAGATGAGATGAGATTGTAAACCAAAGAAAAATGAGAATCATTCAATCATTAGAAGCATCCAATCGTTGGAATCATTCAGACCTAAATACATCTCAGCAAGCAGATGTTTAAATGAATGCAACTCACCTGTCTAAATTTCACTGCCAACCTTGCTACTGTGTCTCTTATAGCGTCTATCATCCTTTGAGTTGCCCTTCTCAAAAGTGCCTTGATCATCTTCCATCCACCACCGACGCCAGCGTCGGTGACAGCGGCGGCAGCGGCAGCAGCATTGGACTAAATGATTAGATAATGATCGTGACTACCAGTACTACAAGTATATAGGCAACTTACCTTCGCCCAAAAGAATTCAGCCTGCGTCTATCACATCTGTTCAGCTGGGCATAGATAAATATCGGAAGAGTACTTACACTAATTTTCTTGGGTATCTTTCCCATCGATCCGCTAGCACTGAAAACATCTGAACCCATCTGCTAACAATTGTGTTATATCGTTAGTCAGGGGCAATATGTCCTATACAGCTTACCAGATCTAGATCCTATCTATTACGTACAGAGAATTACTCAGATGTCTCGATTCGTTTAACGGTATTGTGTTTAATCGGGAATTACCGAAGTTTCGTTCTGTGACCTGTCACACTTTACTAGTAACACTACTTGCTCAATGGTGGCGTCCCTCATTAAGCTTCATTATCACTGCCTTTGTATTCACGCGGTCCAGGAGATCTGAAGTATGGATTGCTATAGGTTGACTATGGGTACGTTCATATGTCAAATTGTTTCTTACTGTGTTTGCTCACTAGTAGTCCCCATCACTCACTGCCTCAATTCACACAAGTTGTACAAATCCACCTTCCAATGCTAATCTTGGTTGCTAGTTGGAAGAGGTACCGCCTGGGAGAGAGGGTGATGCTAGGGGTTTAGGTAGAGCCCCTTCAGTGACAAATCCCATATTATACGGGTCACCCGACCTACATAATATCCCGTGTAATACGGGCCAGCGGATTATGGGCCAATGTTATGTATATTCCCGATGTTGACGGGTGGGCCAGGAGAAATATTATTTCCGATGGAGATGGGTGGGCCCATCTATGCTGATGTTATATATATCATCAACAATGGCGGATTGGCCGGGAGAAATATTATTATGGAGATGGGTGGGCCCATGTGGGTAATATGTAGAGTATGATTGACATATATTATAGACCTGAGGAGAGATGTATAGCAAATATTATTATATAGATGGGTGGGCCGACATATTAGTATTATTTTGTAGACAGATGGGCTGAGGGAGCGGTGAAATATTTATTATATATACGGGTGGGCCGAGGGTGAGGTGAAATATTTATTATATAGACAGGTGGGCCAATGTGGTAGTATATTACACAGGCAGGTGGGCCAACGTAGCTGTGTATCACATAGACTGGTGGGCCGACGTGGGGTATATTACATAGACAGGTGGGCCGGCGTGGGGTATATTACATAAATGGGTGGGCCGGCGTAGGGGTATATTACATAGACGGGTGGGCCGACATAGTGAGATATTGTGTACATGGGTGCACGAGGCATTGGTATACTATATCCACATATAGGCTGATGTAGTGATACATATTATATCGGTGGGTGGGCCGAGGTAGTTGTTATTATACATATGGGTGGGCACAGGTAAATGAGTGCAATAAACATAACTGGGCTTAAATAGTTGGATAACAAATGAATCAGTGTGCTGATGTAGGCACCAGAGAATCGAACACATGGTACCTACCATCGACCACCGAAACCTGAAACCCGAAAGCCTGAATACACCATGTCTGACATTCACTGATCACCAAGGCCCAAGGCCCGAATGCCCGAATGCCGAATCCCAGTGTGCAACATACTTATATGTTATTCACCGCAACTCACCAAGTCTCAAAACCCAAACACCCGTCGAAGCTCGAGGATCGAGACTCGACACTGGGAAAAATGTATTTCATGTATAATTTGGATGTCCTCACACATTTCACCGAGTGTCAAGTGTCGAGTGTCGAGTCCCGAGCATCGAGTCCTGAGCATCGAGTGCCAAGTGCCAAGACCCGAAAGCTGAGACCCGAGACCCTGACATTGTGTACTAAACTGGAAGCTTGAGGATTGAGACTCGACACTGGGAAAAATGTATTTCATGTAAAATTTGGATGTCCTTACACATTTCACCGAGTGTCCAGTACCGAGTACCGAGACCCGAAACCCATCTCGGGTCTTGGTACTCGGTACTCCACATGTGAGGACATCCAAATTTGCATGATATACATTTTTGCAACTCTCGAGTCTCAAGTCTAGAGTCTTGAACCTCGAGCTTTGAGTTTAGTACACAATGTCAGGGGTTCGGGTTTCGGGACTCGGGACTCGGGACTCGATGCTCGGTACTTGACACTTGGTGAAATGTGTAAGGACATCCAAATTTTACATGAAATACATTTTTCCCAGTGTCGAGTCTCAATCCTCGAGCTTCGAGTTTAGTACACAATGTCAGGGTCTCGGGTTTCGGGTTTCGGGCCTCGGCACTCGGCACTTGATGCTTGGTACTCAACACTCGGTGAAATGTGTAAGGACATCCAAATTTACATGAAATACATTTTTCCCAGTGTCGAGTCTCGATCCTCGAGCTTCGAGTTTAGTACACAATGTCAGGGTCTCAGGTCTCGGCACTTGGGACTCGACACTCGGGACTCGATGCTCGGTACTCGACACTCGGTGAAATGTGTAAGGACATCCAAATTTTATATGAAATCCATTTTTACCAGTGTTGAGTCTTGATCCTTGAGCTTCGAGTTTAGTACACAATGTCAGGGGTTTGGGTTTCGGGTCTCGGCACTCGGCACTCGATGCTCAGGACTCGATGCTCGACACTCGGTGAAATGTGTAAGGATATCCAAATTTTACATGAAATCCATTTTTACCAGTGTCGAGTCTCGATCCTCGAGCTTTGAGTGTAGTACACAATGTCAGGGGAAACCCAAAACCCGGTACTACACAATATATGTCAGGGTTTCGGGTTTCGGGTGTTCAGGTTTTGACACTCGGTGATTTGTGGTGAATGAAACATGGATATGGTGCACACAGAAACTCACAAAAATGTATTATCATGCAAAGTTTGTATTTCCTTATACATTTCACCGAGACCCGAGTACTGAAACCCAAAACCTGACGGGACCCAAGATTCGGCACTCAATATTTGATGGTTGGGACTCGGTAGTTGATACTCGGTAGTTGAATACAATGGTATATATTTGATAGTCTTATTGGTGTCGGTACTCGGTACTCGGGACTCGGGACTCAGTAGTTGAATACAATGGTCTATACTCGATAGTCCTAACTCGATAGTCTGATACAATAGTCCACACTCAATAGTCTTAACTCAATAGCCTAATGTCGATAGTCTTAACTTGAGACTCAGTACTCGGGACTCGATGCTCGGTAGTCAAGACTCAGTAGTTGAATACAATGGTCTATACTCCATAGTCTTAACTTGATAGTCTTAATTCGAGACTTGGTAGTCGGTAGTCGGTAGCCAGGACTTGCTACTCCGTAATCGAAACTTGGTAGTTGAATATGATTGTCTATACTCAATAGTCTTAAGTCAAGACTCGGTATTTGGTATTCAATATTTGGTACTCGGGACTCGGGACTCGGTACTCAGTAGTCAGGAGTCGGGAGTCGGGAGTCGGTACTCGGTACTCAGTAGTTGAATACAATGATCTATACTCCATAGTCTTAACTCAATAGTCTTAACTCAAAACTCGGTAGTCGGGACTTGATACTCGGTAGTCGAAACTCGGTAGTTGAATATGATTGTCTATACTCAATAGTCTTAACTCGATAGTCTCAACTCGATAGGTAGCAGGTAGTCCGATGCATGGGAAAGTACTGGGTCGCGGGAATACCGGCGGGTCATGTCGCGGGAACAATGGACTATGTGCGGGAACTGCGGGTTGCCTCGGATATGACGGGAAATGGACTGTCAGTGGGTTGCCATCATAAACCATCGAAATGCTTGATTGTGAGGCTAGCGAATAAATGTGTGGCACATCAGTACACGGTAGTCAGTAGTCAGTACTCAGTAGTTGAGACTCGGCAGTTGAATACAATGGTCTATACTCAATAGTATGATACAATAGTTATACTCCATAGTTTTAACTCAAAATTAGTACCTCCTTTGATTTGGATGATATACAACTACCTGAGCTCCGTCATGTCTACAATTATCATTCACCTGGGCCCACCCATCTATATTATATACCCCCACGTCAGCCTACCCGTCTATGCAATATACGACTACCTTCGGCCCATCCATATATATAATAAATATTTCACCGCTCCCTTGGCCCACCCGTCTACAAAATAATATTAATTTGTTGGCCCACCTGTATAATATGATATATATCTGGGCCCACCCATATATGTGATAACAAGCACCCTTGACATACCCGGCTATTTAATACACTTCTACCTTGGTACACCCATCTACATAATATCCAACTACCTCAGCCCATCCGTCTATAGAATATTCATGACCATCGGCCCACTCATCTACTCTACATATTCCCCACATGAGCCCACCCATCTCCATCGGGAATAATAACACTCCCAGCCCATCTGTCATAGTCGAGGATATTTTTACCTTCAGCCCATGGTCCGCTGGCCCATATCATACAGGATATTATGCACGTCCGTTCACTCATATAATACGGAGATAGGTAACTGCAATATGTGTTAGGTATGTGTCCTATAGCGCCTTCATTATTCTGTCATGTTGATTTGGTAGCTCCCCACATGATATCACTGCACCCTGCACCATTTTTTTTGAACCAGCTGTCCAGCTCACCCTCAAGCACAATTGCTAACACAATTTCGATGCTCACCAAAGGATGTATGTACATGGCCGTACCATAGCTTGTAAGTGTCTGATATATACATTGTCTTGTTTTCTAATTATTCATGCAACATTAAAGATGGTGCTCATGCAAGGCCGTTGCGCACTTTTGCCTGGCTTAACGTGATTTATCTTGCAGTTTCCAGCAATGCCTTCTCTCATGTAACTATGCCTCAACCTCACCGCACGAGTGAACGGACGTCTCAAGTGGGTTATGCCTCATCTTCAAGCACTGGTACGCCCCTCTCTGTCTTGCACTCTTCACCTCAGACTAAGACACAGTCAGGCTGTGGTCTACGAGGACTCCTCATTGCGTACAAGAAGCTTGGGAACAGTAAAAACTATGATCATATTGATGTCCCTCAGCACCAATCCAATATGCTCATCTGAGCTGTTACAAAGTCGGTAAGTTGATCCTTTGTTCTGCTTGTGCTTGTGCTTGCCAGGCATTTTTAGGGTACCTTGGTGGATCAAAGGACCACCTTAGTCTTTCTTGTCATGTCTCAGGCCCAGTAAGAACTTGCTGTGATGGGAGAGGGCAGGGTATGTTGAGATGTGACCCTGAGAAGAAAAACACATGTAGGCGCATCTCTCCCTGCCTCAACCTGTAGCCGGACGAAAAACATTAGCTGGGGCAGTGTCTTTGGTGCTCCCGTGTGTCAAAAACATGTACAGAAATATTGTAGCATATCCATGTCCTCCACTTACAATATGCTCAAATAGTATAAGATCTGCTAGTGTGCTCAAATAGTGTCAAATCTGCTGTTATTTCTGATACAACAGGTATTGTAATTTACGCTATTCGAAAGCAGGTATAAATGGATGGAAACCGGCAGGAAAAAGCACGAAAACACGATGAAACATCAGATAACCGTGTGGAGGTAGGGCTACAAAATGGAGAGTGTATGCAGACAGGAATAGGACCAATAGAGAGCATGCAGACGAGAACATATTAGCATCGAGGCAGGAATAGGATCGAATAGGTAGAAAAGGTTCGGTGATGTGGAGCGTCAAGGCAGGATCAGTATAGCAGGCCTTCGCAAACACCCTTAGTCCAAGCGTTGTCGGCAACCTGCAGTGGCCCTTAGAATAGTAACATGTGAACAGTAACGGACGCACCAATTCAGTCGCTTCATCATCATACTTCTGAAAAAGCAACTCGATCAGTCAACAGTACATAGTAACGTGAAAGAAAATGATCTACCTTGTGCTGGTCTGGCATCAAATCCGCGTAGTATACGCAGAATTCCTCCGTTGTCCCATTCATCTTCAATTGCTTGAGCCAGCGCAGTGCACACAAGTTGCTATGTCAACTGTTAGTAATGTAACTGATTAATGTACCACGACTGAACACACCGTCCGTTTCTAGTGGGGCTCGGGCACATCTTTGCCTTGCCTCCAGTTTTTGGCGCCTTACTAGTCAAGGCCTTTGTAGAATCAGACATGTTAGTGGGTGCGGACTCTGATATGGGAGGAAGTGGAGGGAAGTTGATTTGAGCAGCAGCCGCTGCGAGTGTGACACTATAACATATTGTGAGCATTAACAGAAACAATCTGATAGACGACTTACAGTGGATTCACAACTTTGATAGGCTTTGGTGCAGGAATGGTTGGTGTGTTCTCCTTGTCTTCGAGAGATCTTGTAGGTAGTGTTTTAAAGTCCGGTCCGGTCCGGTTTTTTGACCCTATTTTAAGGCAACCGGACCAGGACCGGTCTTTTTATTCCCACGATATCAAGCAACTGGACCGAACCTGATAAAGACCGATATATTCGGTCTTTTATGGTTCTACAACCGGTTTCAGACCGGTTGCAACCGTAATGTGTGCTTTAGCAATGTACTACCCCTTCCCACGATTCCAACGGTCCAATTTTTGTATTAAACGGTTAAGATTTGAGTGAGATATGAGCATCACAAAAAAGGGTTCCCAAACTGCGCCCTGCATGTGAGTCAAATATGAAATGTGATTATCATCCTTAGGTTTCTCGACAAAATATGTGCTGCTAGTCAAGGCGATTGTATAGCTAGTCTTAACTTTTCAATAGGATAAGATATAAGATTGATATAAGCTTGACAAAATATCGTTATCAGGCTTGTCTTTGAAAAATAAAAGTTGTTATAAGGCTTAGGTGTCTCAACGCTAATTGTAGTCCTAGTCTATGCGAGTCTATAGCTAGTCATATCTTGTCAAACACTCAAGGTTTGGGTAAGTTATAAGCCAATCTTTGATTTTCATGCTGATATCCTGTGATTTTTGCATCCCTTGTTTGAAATGCTCATATCTTTCTCATATCTTAACCGTTTTACATGACCAAACCACCGTTGGAATCCCCTGATGGAGTGCTACAACCCTACAACCCTAACCCTAACCCTAATAACGGTTGCAACCGGTCCCAACCAGTTTTCATCGGTTTTTCAATTTTTTGCGAAAGGAGGCAACCTGCAACCCAACTTTCTTCAATCTGAGGCAACCGCAACTGCAGTCCGGTCCTAAACGGTCCTGGTCCGGTCCGGTTCGCGGTCTTTTGGCGGTCCGACAACTGAACTTCGAATCACTACTTGTAGGAGACAGGTGGGCTGGCACTTGCTGTTTGAATGGAGATCATGGTGCTGGGACAATGTCGGGAGCAAGCACCGGGGGTGCAGCTATCTCAGGAATGTCTGCGGTGACTCGTCAATGCATTGTAGTTCTTGGGACGGGGTTCGAAGACAAGGGGATGAGGACAGGCCTTCAGGTAAAGACCATACTTCGGGAGTTGACGACGATGCTGGTGTTGGTGGCAGAATGACATCAGTTGTATCAACTGGCATATAGCAGGGTTAGCTTCAGAGACAAGGCATGTATGGAAAAAAAAAATGACGAACCTTTCATTTTCTTCATGGGGGCTTCATGTTTAACGTGGTATTGTCGTTTCTTCCCTTTCGATTCATTCTCGTTGCTGTCGTCGTTATTGTCGCTCCTCTTCGCTTTGCAGTAGTTGCCAAAGTCGTCCAGATGGTTTCGTCGCCATGAAGAATAAGATGACGTAGCAAGGAAGTCAAGTTTCCAGCCATTGTGAGCGAGCTTAAAGATAGGATGCGCACTTTCCATGATAGAGTTCACCAACTGAGTTCCGGATGCTGTGAGTTTTCCCCAAGACGACGGCGCTAGATTATGGGTGGCAAGCTCAGACCATGCCCCCCACAGCGACTTGCAGATAGCTTCAACTACGGCTTCAGATATTGGGTTCCCAATTTCGTCCTCCAGAAATGGCAGTTTTCCGCGATCACTTGAAGTCGCCTCCAGAGAATCCAACCAGTCAAGGTAGTCAGATTTGTTCCAGAAGCGAACCTTGGGATGCGTCTGAGCATTTGGGCGGTGAGGATCACATTTTGGTGAAATGGGTGTAGGTTTGCCAGCGAACTGAAGTGGGTCAGTGACTGGTATATGGACAGCATTGGCGAGTGTTTGAAAAGCAGCACTGTCAAATGTGAGACTGAGTATAAATCAAACTCATAAACTAATACGTACGTGACGGTATCACGTTCAGCCATAACTTTGAGGATTTGCATCTCCAGAGCCTTGCAGTGTTCACGCAAGGCCTGAAGCTGCTGATTATTGTGCATATATGTGCCCTATAATTTATATCGTTAGTTTCCAGACTCGGGGAAGAAATTATCAGGAACCAAGGCACCCATTGGAATGGGGTCAGAATCGGTTGCGGAGTAATATAAGCATCCCCAATGTCAGGCAACGGCATATGTCCAGAAGACAGGGGTGCTGGTGATGGGGTATATTCCCCAAAATGCGGATTCTGTGAAGGACAACCAGCAGTTTTATCTGAATCAAACAAAGACCTGCCATGAAAATTTAAAGAACCTCCAGTGTTGCTGGAGAACATCCTGGCAGTGTGATGGAGGTACGAGCTACAGAACTTGCACATACCAGCACAGTGATATAGAATTGTAACTCCGCTGGAAGTATCTGCTTGAGATCTTGGCGCGTCACCGTCACGTCGCATTCACTTAGAAACTCACATCGGCTCTATTTATTATGTCGTCACCTATCGTCATCGATAAAACCAATACCGTCAGTGTGTGCGGGGACGTTGTCTTCTTTGAAGTTGATGGGGTACTACTGAACTGGAAGACCTATACATTCAAAGTCTCATTTGATGGTCCTGGAACCAAGGTGTGTTTACTTCGTTTCGTCTACATCTAATATAGTATAACTTTCAGACCATTCTTTTCCGTCTCTGAGAGGGAGAAGACCCAGAGGGAGCAGACCCAGAGGTCACCATGTGGTACATTTTTTTCATATATATTGAGCGCGAGGTACATATGTTACTCATATATTACAGCGTGGAGACCAGCGAGACGGTGAAGGCTGAAGAGACTGAAGAAGATACAAGCGTGAAGTTCGAGGAAGAGGATACGGTGGTGTGTGACAGCGAAAATGTGAAACTTGAGCTTGATGGAATAAGGTATGTTATTTCACGTGTAGGCATGCATATATTTGTTCATTGCCTCTTTTTCAGTGCGTGTATCAACGAGATCATGCAGTGCACTGCGCTGCCAAACCTGGATCCAACTACCAGTGCAATCATGCTCGCAGAGATGAAACCTTGGTGCCATATTGTTAGGCCATTCTCTCCATCGCAGATCCCAGAACAGGTAGCCAAGCTCGAAGACGTCAGGCAGGGTAGGACACGTCCCATCAAGTGGGCTGGGTTTTGAGTCACCTGCACAGTTCCCTAGTCGCGAGCGGCTTTCTTCTTGCTAGAGTCCACTGTCTTGCTAGAGTCCACTGAATCTTTGTATTTTACTGTAATTGCATGCAAGTTGCAAGTTGCATGTCGCATATCATGCTCTCATTATGTACTTTCTAGATGCACTCACTCCACCATGTACCTGCAATGCGAAAAATGATTTGATAAAAAAAAAAGAACTAAGTGTGATTTCTATTTGACTACTCTATGTCTCCGTTGTTGTTGTTGTCATCCTCATCGACGTGATTGATACCAAGGTTCGAGATCTGTAATCCAGGCTTCTCTAGCAAAAAGAATCGCTCCTCGATGATACCAGAAGGTAGTTTCAGCTTATGTGGAATCATCGCTATGACACTGATGATCTTCTTCACAGGAACAATACAGATATCATCAAGGCGAGAGCAGGAGGCCACCGTATGTGAGGAGAGTTCGAGAAGGGCATTGTCGGGAAGAGAGTATAACTGGATGACTGCGATGTCCGCAAAACGCCAATCTGCGTCATCAAGCAAGTCTGCTTCGACGGCCAACTGAGTAAAGTATAGAACTTCACCATATCGTTCCTGCCCGCGGTATTTTAGCTGTAGTACTATCATGTCAGTAGTGTATTTAGTATAAATTTAACAAAACATACCTTGATGTTGCAAGACATACGAATTTGCTCGAGTTCTTTGAGATTCTCCCTCCACACTGAGCGTGCCACTTGGCCATTAGGTAGAAGAAGGTGAGCCCATCTTTTGATACGAGGGAGATCACGCTCATGTCCAAGAAAGTCGGAAATTGCTCGAGCAGGTTCTCCGGTTGGCAACATAGCGTACCTATCATGTTTGTGAAGCAACGCGTAGCTGTCTCCCAAGTCAACAGCTCCAGTCGGAAGACCTCTAGGAGGTTCATCGAGCTCGGGTATGATGGACAGGAGAGTATTGACTTGGCAGCGCCGAACACCTTCTTTCGAAAGGTTAGCATAAGGGCAGGAGGGCTGCCAAATTCCTTGACCAAGGTTTCTGATTGTTCTCTCCATGGTCCATTGAGCATAGCATATCGGGGGGCCTTTGTGTATGGTCTCTGGTACGAGGTGGCTTGTTTGGTGAACGCAAGGTCGAACAAATTGTAGTCGGTCCTCCTTGAGCTGATAATAAATCATCTCGAACTCCCGTTCCCACACACAAAGAAGGACGTGGGCATCTGTGAGATCTTCGGCAGTTATGCTATGTTGGCACATCAACTGGAATCCCCGCACAAGCTTGCAGTAGTTAGCCCAGTATAACTCAGGTAGAATATTATAAAGTAGGGCGGGGCCAAGGCCGAAGGTGTGAACATGAAACTCCCAGGTCTTGTAACCTGTGTTGAGCTTTTCGGCGATATTTCGAGGTTTACGATCGAACGATGGTGGGAGATATGGCCCTGCTCGCTCAACTTCTTTGCCATGGGCGTCCCAAATCTCTCCATCTTTGAGTATCGCCCAATCCCACGTGTCAACGTCGTCGCTTGGACCACAATCGATTGTTGCACACCACAGACCAAGGAGTAGCTCGCTAAGATTTCCTGCGAGGTGCATGACATCTGTTGTCATGCAATGAGGGACTCCGAGGCAACGAGATGGATTGAGACCGAGAATCAATGGAGCCTTCGTAAGACCAGTCTCTGTCTTGCGAATCTCCCACTGACGCTGATTTGGTGATGCAACGAGCCGACGCAAGTTGTCAGCATAACCATCGGATCCTGAAGGTGGTAGGTTCGAGACGTCAATATCACCGTGATCACTTCCCGCTACGCATCGATCACGCGGCTTGAGGAGGGCTGGATAATAGTGAGTACCACGAGTCTTTCGCCTCCCCATGACTTCACAATACAAATGACAACCATTTTTCCCACTATGGCCTACCATACCGTCCCAATACACCAATCTGGGACTGTTGGCCGTCGTGAAAATGAGGTACAGATCGGATGTGAATATCGTATCGCGAGACGAGTCCCAAATCTGTAGGCCTTCTGCTTGAAGAGCTGCGAGATGATGGAGCCCAACGGCAAGGAATGAGTTGAGGATTTTGGGCTTGTTCGGTCCCGGAATGAAGCCACCTGGACGTACATGGATTTTTCGATAACGCTTGTCTAGTGAGAGGTTAATGATAATCCAGACATACATCCAGCAGTCTGAACTTTTGCTCTTGTAGAGCTGCGCACCATCGAGAGAAACCATGAGAATGATGTCGTTCTCTTTGATTTCTCCATCATCGACGGCGCCAAGGTAGTCCCAGCCCATAGTGATGTCATCTATAATAGAAATCTTGCCCGTGGTCCGGAGTTCCTTGAGAACTTGTTGCGTGCGTTCATAAAGGTACCACATGTTGTGCACGCTGTCGGGATGACGGTATAATGATTGTAACTGGGGGCCTATGGGTATCGTGGAAAACTTCTGCACTGCAACCTTGACACGTCCATTTGTTGAGTGCAGTCATGCCTGATCCCAATGGGATGTGTCGCAGATAGGACAATTGTCAAGGTGGGCATATGGGCCAGTATAGGCTAGGCAGGTATTGGGGCACATGTCGTGGTCAATCGACTCGACACCAGTATACTTTGATATCAGCCTTTCGACTGCGTAGAAGCTCAGAATATCCTCATTTCCTTGAGCAAAGTTGCACATCGTGGACCGTCGTACTCAATTATAAGTGTCCTGAGATGTATGTTCAAGAGCTAAATACATAGATATACTGTGATGTATGCCAGGTTGATCGATGTTGATCGGACCTCGTGGTGGGTTGCGCAGCCTGTCAAGTGCATCTTCAGACAGCTTGGAAATGGAGTCATTGAATGAAGCATTCTTCAAGAGGAGAACGAACTCCATGGTATCCTTGATTTTTGGGAAAACTGCGCTCTGAGCAAGGTGCTCGAGATTGATGTTAGGCTTCCTTCTGCGCTTGAAGTCAATTTCATACTGATATGCAAGGTTGTCTTGGTGGGGGAGGGGCTCATGCTTGTCTGCGATGGGTTGGTTGTCTTGGGGAGGGAGGAGCTCATGCTCGTCTGCAATGGGTTGGTTGTCTTGGGGGGGGAGGGGCTCACCCTCACCCTCATACGGTTGGTTGTCTTGGGGGGGGAGGGGCTCACCCTCACCCTCATATGGTTGGTTGTCTTGGGGAGGGAGGGGCTCACGCTCGTCTGCGATGGGTTGGTCATTTAACTATCAAGTTAGAATCAGCATATTTTGAGGATATTCAATAAATAAAATCATTCCTCACCTTGAAATCGTTACCATCCACTTGCAGGTGGCCCATCTGCTCTTCAGCCTCAGGTAATGAGTCCGGCGCCATACTATTGCATGCGCGCTTCCGATGTCGAACATGTTTAGCCTCAGAGATCTCTCAGGACCGCTTCGCGAGTTCCTGTGCTACTGCAGTACAACGAGCAGCAGAAGGAACCGCTTCATTGGCTCTGTGACGTGCAGCTTGCATTCTGGTTTGCTCTTCTGTCATTTCAGCCTGTTGAAGGTGCTCGTACCATGTTGATCTCGAAACCGTGTGGGGCTGACCAAAGTTGTGCTTGCTACAGACACATATATATTTTTCTGTCCCTGCCATAGATTGATCGAAATTTGAACTTGACGGTAGCATGTAGAATACTAGTTGACGATGTAGTGTTATGATGGAGTGTTACGATGCAAAGTTTGCGACGTACTTACGAAGTTCGTTGATGCGATCGATGCGAAAACGTTGTGATGCATAGCAATTTGCACAGCTGCAATGTGTTGCACTTGACGATTACCTATTTCGACAGAGAGAAGCACATTTCGACATACTACTAATACGGTAACTCACATCTCAACATACCCTGCCCTCTCCCATCACAGCAAGTTCTTACTGGGTCTCAGGCCCCACATTCAGTAAAGATAGGACATAGTCAAGGACCCAAGTCCAGGTTTTTTGTCGCGCTCACTTGTCATGTATTAAATTTTCATAGTGATGTCCGTCTTCATTGAGGAATCACATTTGCACCAGTATCTTTCCGCACGTCCTGCCATTACGTCCTGCCATTATCACACAGAAGTTCCGCTCCCTTGCAACATCCAACGGTAGTACTATAATGCAAACTTGTGGAATGTTGAAATTCACCATATAATTACATTAATATTAATATTGTAGGATTAGACTATAAGACGCTCAAACTTTAACACGTCTAGCTAGTCACTAGCATCTCCTCTTTGTATGTTGAGCTTTGTCTCAATCCTGGAATATTGCACTAAATTTGGAATCTCACCTGGTAGAAAGCATGGAGATGGCGCATCCCATTGTATTTGGGCTGGACTGTAGCAGTTCACATTGGGCGGTGCACACCTCTCTAGAATATCCGCTCTGTGGTTCTCCTCTAGCCATCTCAATCTATATTTCTTGTACAGTTCAAAATAATGACTGCAGTTCTTTTCCGCTACTTCCAGGCGCTTTTGAAGATCAGTAACTGCATCTAGAGTCACCAGGGTTGTGCCCAGTTGCAGGTGTGCACCCTCCGAGTCAGTGCCAGAGCTTCTGTACCAGCATAGGTGAGTTATCAGAACATGTTGTGAAGGGACTTTGAACAAACATGACAGACATAGACGCCTCTGATCCTTCGCCTCTCTGAGTATTCTCGATCTTCGCATTGATCTCGATCCTTCAGAATATAGAGCTAAGCATATTTAATCATACGGGTATTGATGAACTTACCGTAAGTTCAAATTTCTACTACAGCCTTTTAATGCCAATGATTGTTGCATTGCGATAAAATCTACCAAGACAAGTTCATGGTATACTTTATACTCTGCAAGAGACTACTATCCCACCAAACAGACTTGACATCCTCATCTCAATTTGTTGGCGACATTAGACTCGTTTGGAGTCAACGTAAGGCATTGTGGTCATATTACAGCATACCAATGGCATTTCCATTGGCACGCTGACATACTTAATTGGCGCCAACATGATATCTCGTCATTCATAGTGGGATGAGGCTGTGCCTCTGGCTAGTCTTGTATAAATAGGCCTGCATGGTTGGCTGTAGGTGGTATACCTGTGACCATACAATATGGATGACGACAATTCATCTTTGAATGAATCTCGCAAGAGAGGTTCATCAGCTCTTCAGTTAGGACCTCGCAAGAAAGCATGAGTTGTCATATCACTCAAAATTTCTGAGCTGACACTGGCGTTTTAGATTGAAATCTGACCCCCTAGTTTCACATGGACGACATTTCGGCCGTACAGTTTTCGCCCTCTGCAACTATCCCTCCCTTCTAGTTAATGGTATATTACAACTGGAACAACTGGAAGATGTAACAATAGAAGATTTTTCTGCTGAGTTAATACTGCCTTCATTTCTACTGGGAATACTCTGACACAGTTGTTAGAGAGTGACGAGAACACCTCATATTTGAAAAGCTCTTGGACTCATACCCTGGGCTTTTAGAGCGACTGCGGGAAGGCTCAGAGGAAGAAGTCCTTCATGTCGGAGAACTGGTGAGTCACTCACACCCACCAAACATCCTTACTTAGCTGCTAGCAGATTGGTAAGGGGGCATCCTCTGCTAGAGGTGAAGATATGAAGTCATTGAAGCCCGTGGTGATTGATTGGATAGTACCTGCAGGGGGTGTGGTCCTGCCTCCTTCGCCACGGAATTCCAAGATCGCTCGTGGCTTCAATCACCCCCTCACTGGCCATTTACTCTGTCCTGCTGAATTGGATTGGGATGACGCAGAGTAGGTTGCTTTATTCAGACATCAATTAAACACTTAATGATTTTGATCAGGACAAAAAAAAAGCTGCAAAGTGGTGAAATCGCTGTCAGTGGAGACCAATGGCCTCTTTTCTTATACGCCAATGAGGCCTATGATCCAGATGATCCTTGGAAGGGCCTTCTTAGAAGTCGCCTGCTCATAAATGTGAGTGCGCTTAGTGTCTTTGTGAATATATGAATGCTCATTGCGTATCCTTCTACAAGGCATTTAGGCATGTATTTACTTCACCAAGTTCCATAGAAAAAGAGCCCAAGGCTACGTGCGCCGGCAATGCTCGCCTTCATGGTATGATCGCTGTTACTGCTCCTTCTGTGGCATATATCACAACCCAGGTCAGTGAAATACTTAAAAACATTGTCTGTTTTTGTGACTGATGATGATTGAGACAGGTTCGCTTCACCATCTGTTCATCATCTGTATTTTCTCGCACAGATACAACAACTGATTCAGAGACCTTTTATCACTCTCTTCTTGACCTTTTGGAAGATCCAGATGAGAGAGGGGAAGTCATAGATTTGCTGGTGTGGTGGAATCGGTAAGGCAACTTTTTTCCCTGATGAATGTTCAACTCTCAGTACTTGCTACTGGTTTAGTCAGATCTTTCCAACATCGTCAGCCACTAAACGAACTCTCAAAGCCAACAGCGCACTGTCTAAGATCCGCCAAAAGCGAGCAGCTCTTAAAGACGCTACTGCTAGTACTTCATAACGCACTTTTTTGCCATTCTGGCGCCTCAGTAATAGTATTTTGTAATATACATGTTGGCCAAATGTGATTGTTATGGCTTTTCTGTGACGCTGAGACCTTTTGCCAACAAGCTGTTGACATACAATGATGCTCAGTTACCTCCAGCATTGTGACGTCTCATGAACAATCCTTGTAAGCAGCTGTAAGTTGGCAACTATGAGAGATACATTAACAGTGGTGTGATGTGAACCTTACCTTGTAGCACAATATCAGTGCCAGACATCTGGTCAATGTCTGAGAGCACCTTGCCACCCATGAATACTATGGTGGACATGGTGCAGACTGCCCTCATATGAGAGCGCTGCAAGTTGATACTTATGTGAGATACATTGACAGTGGTGCGATGTGAACCTTACCTTGTAGCTCAAGGTCACCTCCAGATCTCATGGTGCATTTGGCAGATCCACAATTCAGAGCCAAGCCTTGCCAGCAGCTGACGAATGATATTAATATGCAAGCTGCTTGTCAAACTTAGCATGTTAGTCATAGCTTGCAATTGGTGACCATGCCTTGCCAACAGTTGGTCTGATTGTCGACTTGATAGCTTCCATCATTCATCTAGCAAGTGAACAAGATGGCATTTAGCTAACAAGCTGATAGACATTACAACATCTCCCTCTCATACAAGAAAGAGTGGTGTGGTACCTTTCATCCAAGTAACTCCAGGTATATAAAGCTTTATCTACAGATCTATCATAATGATACTTATTTTATTAATTTTAGACTGGATAATGCAATGTAAAGCTTTATCTTTTTGTGGTCAATTCCCTGATGCTGCTGATCTGGGACGGCAGCCGCAGCTTGATTGCTTCTGGTGCAACAGCCACGTTGTTAGATACTGAACTCTTGCTCACACGTAGTGCAGTGAGAAACGGCATGTATAGTTCCTGCATCTTTGCCCAGGCATCAATCCTCCGTCAGAGAGTGTTACTTCGCTGAAGCATCTTCCCTTCTTGATTGTCTGTTGCATGAACTCCAAGGCCAGCTCTGTCTGCTTTCATTCGCCATCTATCAAAGTAAGAACGAGGTCTGATAAGCAATGGTTGGGACACTCACTGCTGCTCCTCAAGTTCTAAGCCAGTACTGATCAACACACTAGGAGTGCAGTCCTCATGTAGGGCAAGGCAAGTCCCTGTTTGCAGGTCAACCTGGTCCTCCCTAGCCAGCTCCAGTCGTACAGAAGCCATAGTAATAGCTGTGATATACGTAGGATCAAGATGAGCACATAAGTATTACCATCACGATCTCGTACTTACTTTCTGCCTTTCGTTCGAAAGGATTGGGCTGTGTGGCGTCATGCTCCCAAGCCTCCACCTGTTCTCTCCACTGTTTGAGGGTGGCACCGTATTCACCTCGCAAACCATTGTCAAGGTCCTCGAACGCTTCACGATGGTTCTCTCGCTCCGGCAATGCATCCTTCATCTTGCGAAGCATGGTACTACTTGATAAAATGTAAGTTAATGTATTATTTTGTCGAAAATAGACTTGCCAAGTCCGACAACTTTTTTCCAATTTGAGTCTCCGAAGCAGTTATCAAGGGTGTCTCGCCGTGCACCAGGACCCATTTCTTTTGTGCTTGAAGCAACAGGGTTAATGTTTGCCCAGCCATGTTCTGGTGCTTCTCCATCAGTCCGTCCTACCCCGCTCTTGAAATTGAATGAGAACGAGGTTTGGCACTGCTCGATATGAGCAGGTAGGTGGAACTTCGGCACAAAAAATGAGACGGTCTTGACGGCATGTGAGAGTTGCATTGACAATGGAAAGGCACTCATACGGTGACCTGCACCAAACTAGTTCAGTGCATGACTGATAAACACCTTCCTAATAGTTACTTACCTTACCAGTGATACACTATGAGTTTTATTCAACGATTACTGTACCTTACTTTTTCAAAAATTGATTGATTTCTTAGATGTAATATTTTTAATTATTTTATTCCCATCCCAATTTTCGATGAAATGACTTAAATTTTTTACCTATAATACCCCTGCTAAGTTAGGAATATTACAAAAATATTTCGACTTAAGTTACCCTGCTAAATCTAGTGTAATACTCAAAATACACTTTTTCCCACGAGTCATATTTTTTTTTAATGGGTTCAACAAATCATGAATATATCTCTTTCGAGCCTAGTCACTAAGAGTCAGAAATGTTATGACTCGCTCTGACTCACTATGACTGGGTATGACTCATTTTGACTCCTTCTGACTCAGTATGACTTGAGTTGACTCATTTACCTATATTTCAGCGCATAGCCGCAAATAATGACTCATATTGACTCTTATGACCAATAGTGACTCATTATGACTCGAAATGACTCCTAGAATTAGCCATAGCACAGCCACTAATTTTGTGTATATAAGGACTCAAGTTTTGCCTCGAATAAAAAAAAATTTACTGTGAATTACTGGTGTGAGTGTGGTGTGAAGCGTACCTTAGCTAGACAACAGTGAGAACTGTGAGAAAGTTTGAGATAGCTGTGTGAGACAGTGAGCTTGAGTGACACCATTTCCTTCATCGTCATCGTCCGAGGTGACCTTGAAATTCATTCTTTTATTCCTTCATTATTCTTTGCATTTAGGTCGAACCTATCGTGAAATTTTCTGTGTTGATCTCTTTCTGCCATCTAAGACTAAGAGTAGCTTAGTGGGGGGATCTATAGCCTGCTAAGACATATACTTGACCGGACACACCTGCATGTGGTAGTGTATTAGGGTATCATTTGTTGAAAGACTTTAGCTAGTGATAGGGGTTTGGTACTGAAAGCCAAATTAGCCCGTTCCTGTCGAAACTGTTTAATACTCGCAGAGAGTTCTTTGCAGCAGGAGTCATAGTATTATAAAGTCCTCTGGACACTGAGCAGTCCTATCCACTGACCAGCCTGAGTGGTGCTTCGAGGGTATAGTGTTGTTAGCTTCACACAGAATATTTTCCGTAGTTTTTTAGCAAGACGCAAGACCAGTTGTCTTAGGCATTACGTAGTAGTTTTTAGTAGTATTTCTGAGAGTTATTGTTGTTGTTTCTTGTTTGTCTGTGTCCTCAGCTGACCAATCTTCCCTGCTATCATCTCTAGCAACTTCGGTAACCGATTGCCTACCACCCCACGAACAACCACATTATCAGTCATTGGTATTTGTCTGAATCGCTGACCGTGGAGATAGTATTGGTTTATTGGATAGATTCTTTTTGTAGGGTTTTTCCATAGATCTGCTATCTAAGAAGACAACGGTGCCATAACTTTTTATGCCACTGGCACACAATATTGTAGGATACATTGAGAGTGTCAAGTACGGTATGACGAAGTGTCGAGAAGAACAAGTAGTCCATGTTAATATATCTATGTGCCCACATTATATTGCCAACTGTAGAATGCAAATGACAACTTACCTTTCACCCTTTTGGAGATCCCCCACTGCATTGGGCCATTTCATGATGTGGCGAGCGCAGTCGACGGTACCTAAACCGGTAACGGCGAGTCCGCGGTTAGATTTCGTATCGGCCATGTTTACAGCATTGTGACTTGAACACGTTGATTTCTGCAAAAAATTGCTGCGAATGTACAAAAAGAATAAATAAAACTAACTAACCTCTTGGATGCTGTCCGCGCTGCTACACAAGAAGTGTTTATAAGCTTCTTCCTCCATGAAATAACCCCAGCCACAACTCAGGCTTGGGTCAACATTGTCATTCGAGACAGCCTTACGTTTTAACCGGAAATTTGCATCGATGGCAAGGAATAATCCATATAACCACCTAACAGTACCTCTAAACTCACTGTCGAGGGGCCTCTTTCCAATCAGCTGGAAGATTCTTCCCTGGGTGTGGGCATGCTGGGCACAATACGGCACATTCACCCTCAGCTGTCCCATCTATACCACTAGGGTTGTGACCTCGCCCTGAGCGCTTAAGTTTCTTCAAGTGGCGCCACTCGTGTATCATTCGCAAAAACAACTCATATCAATCCTGTAGGGAAGCTGGAGTAACTTCAAAGGTACTTGAAAATATGAATTTACCTTGATGGGAATTAAGCCAGTGTTATCGGACATCCACCTGAGCGTGTGATAAAACTCATAGGTAGATACTTTTGACTCGAACGAGAGTAGGTGATACTGCTCGAGAACACGGAACGTTGCAGTGGTTTTTGGATCTGATGTTGTCAAAGGAAACCAAGATATTCGAAGCAGCTGCTGCACATGGCTTTCGGCTGTTGCACAATCACAGAAGTCAAGGGACACTTCGTGTATACTGTGGGTGTCGACAACAACAAAATCGTCGTTAAATGTGCGACGAGGATTGAGACATTCCTGACCGGTGGTGTGGCCAAGCTGGATGCGAAGGCCCAGGGTTTTCAGTGAGATTCACTCGAAGTATTGACCGTTCCACCTCTACATTGATATTATATATTAGTTTTATGTCCTACTTTCCCAATCAAATATGAAAACGTACCTGCAATCGGTGAAGTGGGTGGTGCACATGGGCCAACAAGATGCAAGTTGAGCAATAGAGCTCTGATCCTAAGCAGTCCTCACACTGGTACTCCAGGCTGGGACTATTACATTCCAAGCAAGACTGAGCGCCGGCTTGACTACATCTTCCTTCGAGACGGATCATTTCACGAAGGAATAATCCTCGGTGCTTCAGCCACATCAACAAAGGATAATCCTAAATAATCATGGTAAGGAACAAGTCAAAGGACTCAGAATATTGTAGTGTACATACACCCTCTGCTCAATTTCTTTTTTGCTGGCCTAAAAAGTCTAATGATACTTCAAGTGGGAGATCATCAAATGGCTCAGGAATCGAAAATGGCACATCATCCAGAGTCGGTGCAGTACGAGTTAGATTATTGATGGTTGCTTTAGCGTTCTTGGGAGGTTGCAGACGCTTCAGTGTATAGCTGATGGACCCATCTTTATGAACTTCATATTGGGTATGCTGGCGAGAAGGCACTGAGGTGACTGAGCAGTAAAAATTGAGCTTGGGTTTCTTCTTCCATTTCTGCAAGTTCTTCAGTGCTGTGGATGTTGCCTGAGTGCATACAATAGTCTGAATTGAAGATGCGCCGGCACAAGGAGGATCTGTAGACATTCGTCGTTGATTGCACTGAGTCAGCACAACCGACCAAGCTGAAACGAAGATGTTCAGTAGAATCTGGGGTTTGAAGTTACTCGAACAAATCGAGTAAGAACCAAGTAATAACAGGGTACCATGAACTCGAAGAAAATCAACATGTCAATGCGTTATTCTCAAAATGACTAGTACTTGGCATTCTCATAGTACGACATCCTCCCATAACTAGTCCCTCCCAACCACAGACTGGGCAACACCCACATAACTCTAAAGCTGATGAGATGTCAGCAAATGCTACCAAACGAAGTATAGTATCAAATCTACTAGTGTGTCACCTGCTTGCTGCAAGCCTACATCTGATGGCACGATGAACCTTCTGTTCTCCCAGAACAAGTGAACAAACTGCAAAGAAGGTAGCAACACGATTGCCTGGTGTCCAGAGTTCAATTTTTACATCACGCCTATGGCAGGTGTTAAGTATAAAAAATGTTAATGAAAACGTGAAAACTCACCAGAGATATGCCAGAAACACTCCGATGTAGCGGCCCCGAGTAATGCAATAAAAAGGGGGTTTTAGATCGTGCTGGGCAGGCATATTATAGAATATTCCTTGATACGAATATAAAAAGCACTCATCTGCCATAGCATTTGCAGCCTCCTCAAACTCTATACTGCCCTCGTACACAGTCACAAACTCCTCTGGTTCAGCCATGTAGGGTGTTGTAGTAATACTGAGCCAAAGAGGATCGGCAGATCGTTCATTGAGAGGTATCCTGGGAGTGGGGAAACTGAAAGGCACTGTGGTTTTTGGATTAGAGAAGCCCCTCCATTAATAAAGTAAACTACTCACCCTGGGTCATGAGCATTGACATTTATGTCATATTAGTGGTGGTCAACACAAAGTTCTAGAGGAGACTGGTGTGTGCAGTGATTTTTGAGTTAGCCTGATGAACCGCCATTAATGATATAGCGGACCACTCACCCTGAATAACGAGGTGTTAACGTTGATGTCGTAGATATGGTAGCAGTGTCTAGTAAACTTGATTAGACTTAAAACAGTGATATGATGTACTCATTGAGGGTTTCAAACCGACGGGGTACCAGTATTGAAATTTGATTTCCAGTGCGGAGATTGCAGACAGCATGAGTCACTGGATGCATCACTGATGCATCATTATGATTACTGCAAGACATTGATATCAGGAGCAGTCTCCTTTAGTGATAAGATTACAGTACACACAGTGAATGATGAAAATATCTGTGCTGGAATCAGTGTTGATCGCACAGATTGATGCATGGGGCGGGTGTGGGAGATGGCTGTGTTGTTGGAGATATGGGAGAGGGGAGTTGAGTATTACACCCATGGAGTGAAATACTGGGAAGACATGCAAGAATGGAATCGGTTGAGGGGGCAGCCTCAGCCAGATGAGATGATGTCAAAAAATCAAAAGGGACGTCCTGAGGATTCCATATTTCACATATTGATTTTACAGCTTGATCTATTGGTGGATACAGTACCGAAGTTCAGATTAGAGGCCAAACATGGCGGCTGGATTTTAAATGTGCCGACTAAACCAGTTACATATTTTGATTTCTGGGAGTTGCAGAGCTGACGTTCTCACGGGTGAAATTGAGGATTTCACTGTCGTTCAGGCTCATTAGCCTGCGAGAGGTAGCATGTAGTGTTGGCGTTGATCGCATGGATCATGTTGGCTCAGCGTTGATCATATAGATGGCGTTGGCATATGTCAATTGTGCTTGCCTGCAAGAGGTAGCATGTAGTGTTAGCGTGGTCACAGTGCCTGCATAAACAGACTCATGTTAGGCCTCTAGATCTCATAACGACAAGAAACTGACTGCTGGACCAGGTGTCTTGGGTGCCCATGTTCCAGTCTTGGTCGTTTGGGCTGAAAGCAAGGATGTTCCAGTTGGCATCAGATGCAATGCATGGAGTAACTTACTAAGTTGTAATAACAACACTAGCCACAACAAAGCCACAACATTGATTTTGGGAGATTTACGACTCAATGCTTGATATCCAATGATCAGTAGTTGGGTCTCACTAAAAATCAATTGTATAGTTACTAGTCAGATACTCAGAGTATGTCTGTGGGGGTTCTAACTTGCGCGGTGGTCTGTGTAACAGCTAGATTTGAGTAAATCACAAGCTGAGTCTTAGCCATGAACTTGTGACTCGGTGATTGCACTGCCATTTTAGGCTCATTTCAATCACTTCAACCGTGTACATGTTGGAACTGGTACTCATCACTCAATAACTCAATAACTACTGCTGCCTCACTCATGCTTTTTCACACTGTGTTAGACTGGTACCAGCATCTGCTAACTTCCGATGTGGTCCAGGTGAGTCTCTAGTAGCTGGCCAATATGACAAATGTACTTATCACAAAGTAGTGGTTCATGCAAACGTTGAATTCCAATGTTCAATATCCAGGCGAGTCTCTTGCCCGATGCAATATTTGATTCGTGACACTCTATGTAAGTGTACTATAAGCTCACCCACAAGCAAGGTCGCCTGTGGGATGATTTAACACTCTTTTCCTATGGCATTGGTCGGCAGTAAGCACCATCTTTCAGCATTCCTTCTTTGAATGACATTTCCTTTCAGTGTATGCCCCAGTCAACAAAAGGTAAAGCCACTCCTCCATTCCCACCATGCATTCGAGCTCACTTTGATCAAACCAGATCGGTGTTGCGCTCCTTATTGCACTTTGCATTGAACCAGTCGGTATGCATTTCCATTCAGTGTATGCCCTGGTCAACATGTCATGGTCGCGCAAAGGTAAAGCCACTCTTCCGTGGACATCACCAGAGCTCACTTTGATCAAACAAGGTCAGTGTTACGCTCCTTATTGCACTCTGCTCCGAACCAGTCAGAATGCATTTCCTTTCAGCATATGCCCTGGTCAACATGTCACGCAAAGGTAAAGTGACTCTTCCATGGATGTCATCACCCGAGCTCACCTTGATCAAACCAGATCGGTGTTCATCAACTCACTCCTTATTGCACTTCACTTTGATCCAGTTTGTAATGAACAATTACCTGATCCACCAGAGACACAGACTGGCGCAAGAAACACAAAATGGCACTGGCGCCACCATTTCCATTTTGATTGTCCTGTGATCGGATCCAGTAGTAAGTCATTGCTAGCTAAACTAGCCTCAAATCGGTTCGGTACACTCATTACCTGATCCACCAGAGACACAGACTGGCGCCAAAAACATAGACTGGCGCCGGTACCACCATTTTTGTTTTGATTGTCCAATCGGATCCTGTAGTAAGTCGTTGCTAGCTAAATTAGCCTCCTTTTTTTTCATTCGCCGATATTGATTTGCAATGAGCCCTGATCAGATGCCAATGGAATGATATAAGGACGGGCATAGACATTGGTAAAGGGACACACTCGTCTATCATCGCGCAAAGGAAAACAAAGGTACAATGGCGACACTATTAACACGGTATATGACTGAAAATCCTATGACAGATGCCAGCAGCTCAGTGGACTACTAAGGAACAGTACGAATGGCTCCAAGAACAGTTGCCGGAGTATATTGCACTGCATGGCGAGGACAAGGACTACACACACTTCTGGGCCAAGACTCATCTTTATTGGTTTAAAAGATGGCCTGAGTGAGCCGCCCTCTTCCCTGATATCCCCATCGAAATAACACTAACGGATCAGCAACAAGCTGCAGAACTTGCTGCTGAAAAGACGCGTAAAGTTGTAAGTCATTTAATGTTTTGACAATTTTTGACCACTAAAGCAAAACTCTGATAGCGATTGCGGACCTGGTTTCATTGGCGGACAAATGCGTCCAAGAAAAATCGTGGCTTAAAGAAGGAAATCTCCGTCTTTGAAACCGCACTGCTACTGAAGTCGCACGCAAAATTCATTGAAGAAATCTACATGGATATGGTCTATGATGAACAGATCAAACCCCTAGTCAAGGCCAAACAAGAGGCAGGCAACATAGCTACAGCTGGTCGCCGCATGGCATTGGGCCGAAAGTTTTGCAAAGAGCTCGTGGAAGATGAGTCAGACGAGGTTAAGCAGGAGGTGAGAGAGAAGTACAACAAGCAGAAAAAGGTAAAGAAGGACATGCTAGATGACAAAGCCAATGACGACGACGAAACTGACGCTGATGCCATTGCGAAGTAAGTACCAGTTACTGATTATGATTTTGATGTTACTCACATGGCCTATAGAGGTATTGACAATCTACCAATCATATGCCAGCGCTTTGCATGCCTCATCAAGAAAAAGACTCGATTTATAGTCTCCTACACATGCGCTGGACCGCACCCGAGGCAGAATTGGGATATTGTTACTTTATTGTAAGTGTACCAAATCGTAAATCTGACTACCGAGCTCACCTTACTAAGGTGCCATCCATCGGAAACCCCTGCTGGGAGTAATTTTTCTCAATTATGCCCTGACAAGGACAACACCTTCCTTGCCGCATACCAGCAATATGCTGAATTGATATTCTGTAAGCTAATCCTTGTTGTCGAAGTCATGATAGGCTCACCGTAAGACTTGACCATCAGCTCCAAACAAGCACAACCCATTGCTGCCAGATGTCAGAGATGATGATGAGACTAATGAGCTCGAAGGATGCAACAATGGCAAAGAACCCAAGGATGCAGAAAAACATGCAGAGGATGGTGAAGAGAACAACAAGGGACAACATGGTGATTCCATCGACTGGGATAATCTAGGTCTTTATATCATTTCGCAGCCACCTGATGCAAACTGATGCATCAATAACAGGCTTTGCAAGTTCCTCAACTGGAATTAGTGATACATCACCACTTGGTGAACTTAATCAATCTGCATTCTACTCCGAGGTAATGACTTCTCATTATTCTCCTTATTTAATCTAACACTTTGCAGACACATGCACAATTTGATGCATTGTTTGGACAGGCCCAGCCTGATGCATTGTTCGGACAGACCCAGTCTGATGCATTGTTTGGACAGACCCAGCCTGATGCATTGTTTGGACAGGCCCAGCCTGATGCATCGCTCAAACATGCATGGCACAACACTGCCACCATGCTTCCCAATCCAATTAGCGTGCTGCAATCCAGTGTGCCTGGTACGATCGAGGCCCTCGGGTTGTCTTTTTCCCATGCCGACCTTATGGCAATATTTTGGTAGCAATAACACCACACAGAACTCATTTCCCCCCGCATTCGGTTCATCAGCGCCCTCATTCACTGACACCGGCAACACTATTGGGGGACGCTATGACACACAATATGACACGCACACATGGAATCTCACCAATTCTGATTCACAGGGGTGGGAGATGAGTAGCCTGTCTTCCTTCTTGAGCTCTCCGATCTCTGCCGAGCGCAGCACCACCACGACTGAGCAGGATGAGGCCCTTCCTCAGTTCACTCATCAATTGCCCATGCTTCCAGCAGCAAATCCTCCATCTCCAAATGAGGGCACACAGGATCTTGCTGACACTCACGCTGGTGCTGATCTTGCTAAGTCAAAGCGCAAATTTAAGTCGAAGCCCCCAGCTGCCAAAGTCAAACACAATTCCACCATTGCACCCACAAACACTGCCAAACCCAAGGCCAAACTGAAAGAAAGACCTGTTGCCAAGTCTGGTGTGATAACGGAGACATCCCACGCTGCTGCAGATGAAGGCAATACCTTGGTTCACTCGACTACCATCAATACTACCACCACGAAACAGAATCCTGTAGCTCAACGTGCATCCAAACGAATTCCAATCAAATCCAAGTGGAATGATGTTGCTGATGCCATTGGGTCAGATGGTCTGACATTCATTGGCATTGGTAAGGAAAACCCATCTGTTTCGGAGGATGTTGGCGCAACATTCAAGTTGATGAAGCGTCCTGCTAACTCGACCATGGAGGGTGTGATTCCTGCAAAGTACGTCTGAGATATCTTCCTCACTTGCTCAATGCTAACGGACACAGGAAAAGGCAAACAAAGGCATGAGCCTATGTCTTCATGACATGATCGAAAATTTGCTTCTCTACTTAATCATTTCATTCTCGTATCGTAGTAAAATTTGACACTAAGTAGTACATGTAGTCTCTGTGTGGGTGATGAATGGATATAGTTGCGTTGTGTCATCATTTAATCCCTAAGTATATGGAGTACTTAACACTTGCAAGATTCACTGGAGGTGGAATACTATGTCGAGCTATGAGATATGAGGCATACATACTACAAGTGATCCCTGAAGTTCAAGGGTGCAAACTAATACATGTCACATATGTTGGCTCCAGTCAGTGTGCCGGGGAAACATCAAAGTGCCTCGAGGCACATTTTGATTCTGAATGTGCAATTGATGGGTTCGGGTGTTGTTCTGGGCGAACTCCATGTCCATATCTTGCTGATCCGAGTCACTCTGCATCACCACATGCACACAGCCCACTCTAGCCAACCCTGGCCCACCCATCCAAAGGTTTCCAATGAGTGTGGACCCGCGCCTGAGAGTGACCATGCACACATCGCTGTGCGCGGTCACAGCAATGTCTGGCTCACATACGAAGGTGAAGTCCAGAAAGGGTATAGTGGCAAAGGTGTAGTGGGAAGTTCAGTATGTCGCCACGGGGCTGCAAGAGGGATACGTGCGCAGTGTATGGCGGCGAGATGTGGACCTGTACCTGGGGCGGTGAGCAGGTGGCAGCGGGATGTGGACCATACCTGAGGGCATTGTGCAGCTGTGGGGCCGCAAGAGGGATTTGTGCACAGTGTATAGCAGCAAGCAGGTGGCGGTGGGATGTGGACCCATACCTGGGGGGATTGTTGATTCATGTATGACTGTGGGACGATTCCCAATTTTCGAGTTTGATGCATTACTGATCCCGCATCTGTGCATCAGAGTGCATTACTGATGCATCATGTCAGAAATTTCCTTAGGCACCTTGCAATGTTTCCAAATTGAGATATCATTTAGCCGTATTGCATCCGCAATGCACGATCCTTCCAAGGAACCATGGTATATTCTTAGATCATTCCAAGGTATATTTGCACCTTGCAAGTGTTCGGTTATGTCAGCAACTGATTACAATCTTATTCCAATTATACCTCAAATGATTTTCGATGTCATGTATCTGAATTCGAACAAAGACTCCAATGCTTCATTCTGTTTATACTATACTACAGTAGCATATGCCTCCGCTCAGAAACACCACTGGAGGCCGTAAATACATGCAAACCTCTGCATCTACCATCAAGGTCCAATGTCAATATTGTGACGAGTCTTACACAACCAGAGGCATCAAGTCGCACGAGCAAAGCTGCCTTCGGCGGAAGGAAAAGCAGAAAGAGGACAGAGAATTTGCACGGGCTGCAGCACACTCAATATTGAACGAAGGAGAACACAGTTTGTTGTCATTTTTCATCTTGATCTACTTGAATCAATACTGATTATCGAAATCTTTTGCATCAGAATGTCATCGCAACAAGAAATATAAGCAAACACGTGAGCATCACTCCGCCAGCACATCTGCTCAAGTCTCTTTGCTTGCAGACTCTGTATCAGGAGGTGCAGCTGCAACATCTGTTGCTACTCTAATCAACGTGTATGATTATGACGGTGGCCACGATTATCCTGCTGTGGGACTGGAAGGGGGCTTCGATGACACGCAGAGCATCGAGGGTGAGGCGCAACAATGTATGTGTTCTTATCTCGACTCGAGTCACATAACTAACATCATTCATTAGGTTCCCACTCTGACACAAGCATGGCTAGCGCCTCTGCAGGAGCAGCACCTTCTCCAGGTCTCATTCCAGTTTCCGCAGCCACAGCAACAACATCAGCCCGTTCCGACATGTTCAAGACAGAATTCCACCCCCACAGCAGTCACCCTACAACTATCGAGACATTTTCTACTTATGGGAGCAGATCGGGAACACGTTCACCCGTTGTTGATGATACACCTTGGCACCCTTTTACCTGTCATGCAGACTTTGAGTTCACTGAGC
>JABCPV010000309.1:0-43776 GCA_016584345.1 Suillus ampliporus
AATCGAGGGACATTATAAGGCAAAACCGTGATCTAGCGGAAGCCTTGAAAGATGGTTCATCGTTCGTTTTCAAGGTATGTAGTGCAATGGTCTACTTTTCATGTACTGACAGTGGTATTAGGACTGGAAAGCGAAGACGGGGATATACAAGACCGAGCTACTCCAAGACGGTATCAATGTCATGTGGTTTGCAAACCGAAACGATGAGGGCATCGTCTACAACAAGTTTTTCAACCCCATGCCTATCAAGCTTATTGCGCTCATGCTTACAACTGTAAGTCATCTCTTGCGTTCGTATTATTATTGACATGTCTACTAATTGTTGTTAGATCGAATGCTGTATTGACGAGTGGATACAGGGCGTGAAGGAAGACATCAGGTTCACAGCCATCACATATGGATCTGTCTACAACAATCATTTGAACTCGCTGCAGCGTTTTGACGAGCGCACGGCGCCTTACAAGCTCTTCAAAGGATTTGTGACAATTTGCATGATGTGGCTCGGTGAGTTTCACTCAAATTTTGCAAGTGCCAGTCTAATTTGCGAAGTTTCCATGCAGGTGTAGTAGATACACCCACTACATTCTCAGACGCATCCAGAATCAGTGACGAGGCAATTGAAGATGCCATTCGAGAACACCAGCTTCAGGAGGAGAGTGGGCGGCGAGGCTAGTGAGAGCGGGAGCCGAGGGTCGTAGCAGTACCGCCGTTAGTATCGACTGATCTGAATTTATTGATTTGTTGCTATTTCATGTGCTATAATCTGAGTCACTACTATGGTGCGCTATGGTGCGCTATATAGTTGCTTGGAGTCCCACTCCTATGAACTACAATCTACTACTGATTTACTACAGTTGCACCATGTGCTGCTACATAGCGCTATGTAGCACTATGTAGCACTACATAGTCACTTCAGTTGCTATGTAGAAGGCATGTAGCAACTGAGCTACATTGACTACACGGACTACATAGTACTATGTAGTCAGGTGGTTTTTTCCTGATGATGTACTGAGGAGCATAAGTGTCAATGACCGATGATGAGATTAGAGGAGCTTAGGAAATGGCAGAACGCTGGAGATGGATGAGTTTACTTGCTGCTGATGCCTTGCCACATTGTCCTATTGATGATGCAAGGACGTCTCAAAGAGTGAAGAGGCTCGGACTAGAAACGAGGGAGAAGAAACTCAGTCTTAGTTAGAAAGACCACTACGACAAGTACATACCTAGAAACGAGGGAGAGAAAACTAAGTATCGTTAGTAAGTATGCTCACCTTAGTCTTGGTTGGAAAGACTGAGGGAAAGGAATAACACAGACACTGAATATTAGATGATCGTTGAAACGGAGAACGAAAAGATGAACGTGCAAGAAACGTGTATGATAGGTGAAATGTGTATGTAAGATAGATACGTACGAAGGATATATCGTGATAGGACGTGGGGGGGGGGATAGGGATAAGGATAAGGATACGCACTTCATATAAGCGGTACCATGTGCCATGGACCTTCCGGCTGCGCGTCATCACTTCTGGTCCCATATCGAGTACTAGCGTCAGCAGCTACCTTGCGATGCCACCTTTATTGGCATCGTACAGGAAGCACTTGGGATGAAGGATGAGGACGAGGGGAAAGAGAGATTCGATTTGGGCCTGTTGGGATGCATCGAGAGTGGCGCCTGGCTGTGTGACGGAGGTGACCCGCACGGGCCGAAGTGAGTAGAGGTGTGCAAGTGCGTCTTTGATGGTGTCGCGCTGGAGGAGCCTTGTGAGAGGGAAAGCTTAACTGTAAAGAAAAGATGAACCTAGAGGTCTCACCGCAGACTGTGCCAGTTCTCGATGAGGACCGGGTCTTTTTAGTGCGGTGCACTCATAGCGTATAGGTTCGTAATCGCTAGTACCAGTATGAGGGCAAGCAGCACTTAATATTTTTGTCCCTCGCACTCGTAGCGGCGCCAGAAATTCGCCCAAGACTTGTGTGATCCTCAAAATTATGGGTAAATGTTGGTATGCTTCGTTCCAACAATTACGCACAAGTTTGAGATTCGTAGTACAACAGGCAAGATGATCAAAATAATGTTTTGAGCATCTCACACTCTGACAGCGCTCAGTGTAATGTGGGAGGCGTTTGTAGAATCCGAGGTCTGTCATTTCAGATCCAACAAACGCTCCCTACATGCTGGCGTGATCTGACGTTGGCAATCGCTGACACCGCTAGCAGCTTCCAGTTATGTTAGTAATTCGCCAAAGTCGAACAAGCAAAAACAAGTACAATCTTAGACGGAGAATCAGAACGTGAATGGACGCGTGTTGCAGAGCGGGTGAAAGAGAGATGACCGGTATGAGCGCTTGTCAGTGAGCAGGTACTATAAATAGTGAATCAGCAATGTCTGCAAACAACCCAATCCTCAGCGAGGGCATGAAAAGAGGCAAGAAGGGAAAATGTAAAGCTCGGCAGGATGCTGGTAGTGATCGTGATTCGAGATGATGCCATAGAGGTTGATAGTGACTAACTCTGGCGTGTTTTAGTCCACTTGTACTAGTCAATTTCGCTGTTGCTGCATGGTAATGAGTTGATATACGATGTACCCGCGGGTGACCCGCACACCCGCAGGTGACACCCACGGGTATACCCGTACCCGTACCACTTGACCTGGGACAGGTACGAGCATGGCCCCAAACCTCAACTGACCTGTGGGTAGTACCCGGTGTGGGTGAGGAAAATATTGATGCTAAGGGTAGTCAATATAGTCCTAGGGTTCGAGGGTAATACTCGTCCCAAGGGGATTGCTACTGGGCAGCGATCCTCGATAGAATGCGAGGAGAAGCAAAGACTAGACTCTGTCTAATGACCCGAGTCGATCCTATACTTGGTAGGATGAAGGATCCGCGTATGCAGAAAGTGCGGACGGGCGCGAGAACAACACGCGAGAAAAGCAGGTCGAACGCGGATAGTGCACGGATGAAAACAACAAGAAAGGAAACGGACTACGAGCCTTTACGACAAAGACTGGGCGAAGTCGGACCAGATTCATGATGGGTACTTGCTCCTAGTCAGATGGACGACGGGCGGATGACGGACGGACGGACGCGCAACTCGGATTTGGTCAAACAGTAGATTTAGAGTGTAGGAACAGCGAGCAGAGTACTAGAGAAGTACTCTCGAAGCGGAAATGATGGGATCGATAACCAAAGGTAAAAAAAACATAGGTAGTTGTCTTCTATATATATAGGATCGCGATCCGACGAACCCTAAGTTAATACGACCGGGTCTGGGTCGTACGATAGGGATCCGCTTTGACTACGGAAGCGCGCGCGTGCGTAGCGTAAGGGATATCGACATGTTAGTGATACATCGAACATAATAGGTACTCACCAGTAAGGACGGACGACGGACGGGACAGGATAGGACGGATGTGGTGGATGCGCGAGCTAAGGGAAGGTAATATGATGGGTCCGCGGATGTTCCGTGCGACGGACGGGTGACGGATGAGAGACGGATGGGGCAGATGACGGATGGGTGACACGATCTAGTAACGGGATGACTGATGGATAACGGACGGATAACGGACGACACGTAGCACGGACGTATGACGGACAGGTAACGGACGGCACGGATGAGACGGATGGGTAACGGACGGCATACGTACGACGGACGGGTAACGGATGGAACGCATGAGACAGATGGATGACGGATGGAATGCATGAGACGGACGGGTGACGTATGGAACGTATGAGACGGATATGTAGCGGACGACGTGGATGGATAACAGATGGGACGGATGACATACGTATGACGGAACGGGTGTCGTGCGAAGACCAGGATATACGGATAGTGACCTGTGAGGTCCTTGATAACCATGGGTATACGAGCCTACAGTGGGTACGTTCCCCACACCGGGTACGACCCGGGTCGACCCATGTCAAGGCCATAGAAGAGTGTTTCGAGGAATATCTGTGGGGTCGGGTCATAACGTGTTTATCGGCAGGTCATGCTCACACTCAGAGAGGATCTTCGATTAACACGACTGCACGAACCGCAGGCTGCAGTAGTATGAATGAGGGAGGACAGCAAAGGTTTTGAAATCAACGATCTCTCGCAAGTTACTCAATTCACACGATTCAACTTTCCGTTCATTACCCGCGGTCAAGCTGATTTGCGCCGAGAAGGCCAGCAAGTCCGATTACTGTTTTTGGTGCTGGTATTTGTACTTCATACCGCCATCGTCATGATCTCGATACAGTTTTGGTCTCGAGCCATCTGTTGTGCGAAGTCAGACCATTCAGTCAATTTGTACGTAGAACCAGTACCGCGGACGTGCCAAATGGCCGTAGATTGTGTCCAGCCGGGCGCTGGCCGGTGGTAGTAGTTATATGTAGATATGGTACTGGCCAATCCCAATTTTGCCTGTGTGTATCCCTGACTGACTCTATGTAAGGTGGGTTCCGGCCAGGTAATTCATCATCATGATTCTGTATCAGCAGTTCTGGCCAGCTATGCAGAGCGCTGTCTGGCCAGACAAATAATATATCATAATCCCCAGCCAGCTCTTATCCTACGTATGCATGAACTTGGTATGGCTAGGATCACATTCACTCAAGCTCAGATATAAGACTGGCCAGTCCCTGTAGCAGCAGGTCTGGCCAGCCTGCAAACCTAGTTCTGGCCGGGTGCGAAATATATTAGGATACTGGCCTGACCTGTCACTACATATGTGTAGACTAGGCCCGGCCGGTGGGTATGGGTGGTTCTGGCCGTGTCTGTATTTCCTGACCTACATGTAGCAGGGGGTCTGGCCAGCCTGCAAAACTAGTTCTGGCCAGGTGTAAAATACATCAGGATACTGGCCTGACCTGTCACTACATATGTGTAGACTAGGCCCGGCCGGTGGGTACATCTGGTTCTGGCCAGATACTTATATAGCAGCCCACTGGCCATAGATAAATGACATGGTATTGTTCAAGCGACATTTGGATATGTGACATACAAACGAAGTGATAGATATGCTAAGAGTTCATTGCTTTCTTGGAGGGCAGCCTAGCTCTGGAAGATCGGCGGATGTCATCAGTCTTGGCGACCTTGTGTGGCTTTCCAGATCCACCTGATTTGCTCCTTTTTTTCCCCTTCACCTCTACACTCACCTCCGGCTCTGGCTCATCATTGGCATTGTTGTCGACATTGTGCTGCACCTCCAACATTTGCCTCTCCAGGGACTCCTTTGCCTCCACAAGACGCTGCATCTCCTCCACCAGCTTCTGCTTCTCCTCCTTCAACGTCTTGCCCACCTGTTTCGCCTCATCCACCTTCCATACATCTTCCTCCATCTGCTGCTTGGCCTCCACCTCGTGATCCATTTGCTTCTCCTCCAGCTCTGTCCTTTCCTGGTCTTTCTGCCTCTCTTCCACTTCCGACCTTTCAACCTCCTCCGTCGTTCTCTTCTCTCCAACTGCAGAGGAGTGAGCTGAATGTGTGGCGTTGTCACCACTGGCAGCCTCAACAATCATATCACGTTTGTGCTGGCCCTCCTGTCCCTTAACCAGCCGGAGAATCCTGCCCCTGACAGTGTCAACTGCATCTTCAACGAGTCCGAGGATTTCGATACCCAAGGTCGAGGCGCCGATGTAAGTGGGGACGTTCTGGGGGGGCTCGTCTGCCTCATACTCAATAGCTCGCTTACATTCTCTAAGCAGTAAGCCGAGACCAAGAGTGACCCGCATTCCTAAGGCGAAGCAGGTGATCTTGGCAGATGTGACCGTCTCCAAGAATTTCTGCACTGTGCCATGTTCGGAGTGTACAGCACCGGGAAGGTACGATCCTTCCCAAGACCATGTTGCCCAGTTGGGCCAGTCCTTTTGCTTGTCAGAATTGGTTTCCTGGACCATGTGAGTATCGAGTTAAGTTCATTCCACGACAACCTACCTTCTCCAAGTCTTTGATACCTTCAACCAACAGCAAGTATCCGTTATGACTGCTAAGGGACTTCAAGAACCGCACACGATCCTTCATGTGAATCGACTGCTGGTGCACCTTCTTGAGTACTGGATGGTCGAGCGGCCGGCCCTGTTGTACGCCCAGCAAACGCCACTGCAACCGATTCGTCGTCTGAAGATTTTTCGTCTGATGAATCACCTTCGGCCGGCCTTGTGGTACGTGGGGTGGGGCGCGTGCTGGCCGATGGTTTGGAGGCAGCCTTGGCACCGGCCGGCCCTGTGGTACGTGGAGTAGGGAGGGTGCTGGCCGATGGTTTGGAGGCAGCCTTGGACTTGGCCTGGGTGGTCAGTACGTGCCGCGGATAGCTTGCCTGAGGTAGGATCCTGGTCTTTGTCGTCGATTTCCTTATACTCCTTTTTTTTTTGGTTCCCCTTATAGGGAACTGCATTCTCCAGGCTTTCTTTGCTCATATCGCCAAGCTTGCCTGCAAGGAAAATAATCAGCTTGTGCTTCTTTGCACGTCTGACTTCCCAATGGTCCCACAGCTTGGTAACATCGCTTGCCCTCAAATGAGAAGGGTCCCTCAGCAAGAAGTCCTTTGGGAGGCAATCCAGATCCAAGTACAAACTTGGGTTGGCGACGACCTCACGCCAAGGTACTGGCTTGGCACTCTTAGTGAAGACTTCTGAACCAACTGTAAGTCCCCTGAAAGCTAGTCGAACAGACACCAACTCACTGTATGACGCATGAAAAATCCGACGGACTAATTCTTGCTGTCCTTTGGTGTTGATGCCAGCGTGTGAAGGAAGCTTTGCAAAGCCTCTCTTGTCAAGGACAAGTTCAGGCAACTTCTCCTTCATATCATTGTCCTCATCTGACTCGTCCTCATCGTCCTCGTCGTCCTCGGGGTCTTATTATTCTTTAATTATAATTGTAGTCAATAAGATAATGAAACTCACAGAATTCCAACTTGGACCACTCAGCGAATTTTTCGAAACCATCAGACGTCCATTCCTTGCAGCCTCGAGAACTTTGGGTGAATGGTTTTTTGCTATTCAAGGGCTTAGACTCATGGCTGGACCACAATGACGTTGAGCTAATTTATTGCAACAAGACAGTATTGAGATAAGACTCACACGGCAACACTTAGAGTCTGATCAGATTTTTTTTTGTGACTAACTAGCATCACAATCTGACACCCCATTGTATGACGAATTTGCTGAGTAAAATCGTCAAGGACTCTCTTGAGGTTTCTCTTTCGATACCTGCCAGTGTACCCAGTTATTGGAGACGCTGAGTAGAGAATATAGCCACTTACATGGCCTGCGATTCTGCTGGTGCACCTTCATTATTCCACTTGGCCTTCGCATCCTCTACCTCCTTCCGTTGAGCAGGGCTCATATCGTTAAACCAGTCCCTCGCATGTCCCGTACGGTATTTAATTGAGTGTTTTACCCCTAACTTTGACTGTTCCTCCTTGTCATAGTCATCCATTTCTACCTTAAAGAGCTTCTGCGCCACATCCCAGTCAGTAAGTTCCTTCTTGTAGAATCCGGCGTCCTTTGGATGAGCCACGGCCTCCCTCTCCTCAGGGGACACACCACAAGGTTCTTGTTCCTGTTCATCTCCCAGGATCTGCTGTTCAGCTCGTATATCCTCCTCGTCGGTTAAGAACTGCAGATAGTAGCGCCTGATAGCCTTTTTGTATCCAGTAAAATAAGTACAATTAAATATCAAATAAACGATGCAAACCTTCTTCAAAGCCTTTGGCAAGACAACAGGATCCTCCAGTGATTTGTGCCTTGTGACAATCTCATCGCGTATTGTCTTTAAAATACTTCCACAAGTTTGTGGCAAAGCAGCAACAAAGTCATCCTGGTGGCGGGCTAGTGTTGGCTCGAAAGAATCGTACCATTCGGCCATGTCGAGTTTTTAGTAATGAGAATAAGCAACGAGAGCAAGGAGGTCAAAGGTTTGCGACACGTAGCCAACAGTCGGCCACACAATGAGAGATATTTTTTGAAACACGATCACATGACATTCTGCACGAATCGAGTAACGATCATGTGACATTTTAAATGTCACACGGATACGCGGCGCGTGCAATGAAACAATTAATGAATGCACAAATTCAGGTCAACCAATGAAATCATTTGTAAAAAAATCTACATAAGTAACTAGTGTGAAATATTTCAGTTGCGCGCCCTCTTTCTAGTAGACTCAGTCATTTCTACACTCTCACTGCTACGCTTGGCTTTGGTGATGGACGACGTGGGCGTGGACGACGTGGGTGAAATAGGTGAAGACTGAACAGGAGGCGGAGGCGGAAAGATGGTGGAAGGGGATTGGAACCAGCCACTGTTTTTGCTTTTGGCCGCACCAACAAGACAACCCGGAGGTTTTGCAATATCAAACCTATGGGGAGACTTCCCCTGGCGCTTACCGCATTCAACGTACGTGCAGGTGTATACGTAGTTGGTAACGGTGGCCTGAGCTGGAGCTTTGACACGGTAAGTCTCATTTGACGCCGTCACACCCACCTTCTCTGACCAGCTGGTTGTTGATCCACAGAGAGGGCATTGCGCAGGGACCGAAATGCCCCATGGCTTTGTTTGAGGGTGGGCGCGCGCAAACGTGGTGACTGACAGCTGGGTACCATTGACGGCGTCATCCACGGTGGTCATCACGATGACGTCGGTATGTTGTCCAAGGCGGTTAGAAAGGGAGAGCAAAGTCAGAAACGACTTCTGGAGATCGAGTTGTTCGACCATAACAAGCTCCGCCATGGCCAACAAAAAGTTGGTGGCCACCAGCGGTTGGAACCTTGTTGCGGGAAATACGATGGCAGGAGGCTACCTTGAGGTCGAGGATGGCCTGCTTGAGCTCAACAAAGGAGTCCTCGTATGCGACAACAGAGCCACACACGAGAAACACGATGTTGGCGGCCTTGAGAAGCTGAAACGTAAGGTGCGAACACGGTAGATAGTACCTAGAACACCAATTAGCAAAGAATAACGAGAATACATACATTGATTACCTGGGAGACGCTCATAGCAATGAATTTACCTTTGATCTTGCCTGCAAATAGCCATCCGCTGTCTTGTTCGGAGTGATTCGAAAAAAAACGCGAAAATGCGTCCAGCGGGCCCAAGATGTCGCTTAAGTTGAGCGACCCTCGCGTCCTGCAGGCGAGTATAGTCGCTGATCTTCTGGTGTGTTGCGACGTCGAACACGACCTCCAGGTAAGTGTACCCACCGTTGGGGTAAAAGTGTTCCAGGTAGCGGGAAAGGATGGGAACGGGCGTAATCACTTCATCGCTTGCGCCGATGATGAAGTGAATGATGGCGAGGGGGGTAGAGGCCAATAGTGAGCACGACGCAGTCTCGAATTTTCCTCTGAGTTGCAGGAAATCCGGCAGGACAGGGTGGCCTCCTTTCTCTGGCAATTTGGCGCTGTAGAATCCCTGTGGTTATTGAATTGTTAGCGCCGTCAAAAGAAAGAAACAAAAATACAGATACTCACAAAGTAGGGAGCTGGGTTTCTGCGGGTACGCTCAGAATGACAGGACAAGCAGAGAAAAACGACGTTGATATGTCGTACAGCGTCCAGATGATCGGCAGGGATATTGATGCAGTGACTGCACATGACGCGTGGGCAAGTATCGCAC
Organism: Suillus ampliporus; assembly: GCA_016584345.1. Lineage (NCBI taxonomy): Eukaryota > Fungi > Basidiomycota > Agaricomycetes > Boletales > Suillaceae > Suillus > Suillus ampliporus. The sequence goes on from JABCPV010000309.1 coordinate 9,594, forward strand.
TGGTACAGTACGACGTCACCATCGGCACCGTCACGGCAAATTAGACACCACTAACGACTCAATCAGCCAGATGAGACAGACGCTAAGAAGGACTTACCAGGCTGTGGGTCTCTGCAGGCAGCTCAGGCTCCGCGGAAACGGTTGGCAATACCTCTTCTCCATTGCGCACTGGAGAGCCAAGAGGACCGCTGAATCGTTTGGCAATGCCCCCAGCAGCACGTTTCTTCACAGTATTCTTTTTCGGCGGCATAGGGAGGAGACGAGGCGCCAGACGAAGTAAGAGATGAAGCAGAGCACGAGACGTAGAAGCACAAGACGTAGAAGCTCGAGACATAGAAGCTCGAGACGTAGAACCGGTGCCGGCCAGTGGAAGGACAAAAGACAAGGAAATTTGGACTTGGAACGTTTCAAACCAACGGATCACGTGATCGCGTGCGACTTTGAACACATTTCAATCAACAAACAAACAGAATCAAACACGCTGTGGCATATAGCCAGCAGCCACAACATTCCCACGGTTGAAATTCCTGCCACTCTCCATCACTTTTATCCGTCTCTTTCCTCACTCTTTCCTCACTCCTCACCAAACCTGCGCCCATCCCATTAGCTACTTACGCAGTCTGCAGCTGCGTAAGTAGCTAATGGGTCACTGAACATTCTGCATGCAGCAAGGTAAATATCGTCTTACCTTGCGTCCCTTACTGATTGTTTTCTTTTAGGTTATATTCCCTCAGGTGAGTCTTCTCTCATGTTCTCCAGCGCTAACCGTTTGATTCTTCATAGTGTTTCTCTGTCACCAGCCGCCCTCCTCTCCTCCAGGTCACTCCCTAAGGTCCGTCTTCTCTTTCACATTCTCCAGCGCTTACCATTTTGATTCTTCATAGTGTTTCTATGTCACCAGCCGCCCTCCTCTCCTCCAGGTCATCTCCCTAAGGTCCATCTTCTCTTTCACGTTCTCCAGCGCTTACCATTTGATTCTTCATAGTGTTTCTATGTCACCAGCCGCCCTCCTCTCCTCCAGGTTACTCTCTAAGGTCCGTCTTCTCTTTCACGTTCTCCAGTGCTTACCGTCTGTCTTCTCATAGTTTTGGATTGTCACCTGCCCTCCTTCAAGTCATTTGCCCTTCTCTAAGGTCCGTTTTTTCTGAAGCTCTCCTGTGCTTACCGTTTGTCTTTTTATAGTGTTTCATTATTGTCATTGGGGGCTGGAGGGGAGGTATAGTGCGCACACTGGTGCACCTAACCTCCTCTTCCATTTGCTTGAGTCATTGGGAGTTTGGGGAGGGAGGTATAGTGCGCACACTGGTGTGCCTAACCTCCTCTTCCATTTAATTGAGTCATTGGGGGCTGTGTCATTGGGGGCTGGGGGGAGGTATAGTGCCCACACTGGTGCGCCTATACTCCTCCATTTATTTGGATCATTGGGAGCTGGGAGGAGGTATAGTGCCCACACTGGTGCGCCTATACTCCTCCATTTATTTGGATCATTGGGAGCTGGGAGGAGGTATAGTGTCCACACTGGTGCGCCTACACTCCTCCATTTATTTGGAACATTAGGGGCTGGGGGGAGGTATAGCGTCCACACAGGTGCGCCTATACTCCTCTTCCATTTATTTGGAACCTTGGGGCTTGGAGGGAAAACAAGGTAATTTCGTGTATATACGCTGCAGACACTGACCGCCATTCTTGCAGATATCTCACTTGATCAAAGGTGGTGTTAAATGTATTTTCTTTCACAGGTACTGACGAGCGTTCACAGATAGTACCTACTTTTATTTAGCTTGGAGGGAAAACAAGGTAATTTCGTCTATATACACTTTGCAGGCGCTGACCGCCTTTCTTGCAGATATCTCACACGATCACAAGTATTCAAAAGGTGGTGTTTCACGTATTTGCCTTCACAGGTACTGACGAGCGTTCACAGATAGTTCCAACTTGTATTATTTAGATTAATTACTATGTATTGTAGTTGGCGGTACAAGACCGTTGTGGAGAGGGCTCCTCCACACCTGGCCTTGTATTAGCTGTTTTTTCCGCTGTATTACTCTTTGAAATTGTCACATCATAATGTCCTATCTAATTACATAGATTTACGCTGTAATTAAGGCGGCCTAGAGCCAGATAATGAAATCACGTGACTACAAAAGTGTGGGACTGTACACATGAAACACAATCTGCATAATGTTATGCGGCATGTTGGCGTACTAGATGTACCAGAGCGTATGTCATGTGTTGGCGTACTATATGTACCAGGGTATATGTTGCATGTTGGCGTACTAGACGTACCAGGGTGTTCATTCGTTTAACAGTTAGAATATTGGATCGATATTGAGTACTATAGACCAAAATGATTCATGATGATTTGCGTGTGCTAGGTCAAAAGCACAACCACTAGGGTAAAATTCCCCCATTTCATCACATACGTACTTCACCACACAATACACTACACATCTCCCCTGTAACATTTGCTGCTCTTGCCACCCCTATTATTTAACTGAGAAGTAAAGCTTCCCCATTTCATCTTGACTGCACACAAATAAATTGTTACACTTTACCACATTGTGGCCCGCTGTGCATGGTCCACTTGTACCTACCCACCCATCCCCTCTCAGTCAAACACCACACTGCCCGTTCCAACTCATCACCCAATTATAGCCGCTGTGCACGGTCCACTTGTACCTATTCACCCGCCCCCCTCGTCAGCCACACCACAACTGCCCGTTCACTCATCACATCACTTGTACTATTCACCCGCCCCTCGTCAGCCAACACCACACTGCCCGTTCCACTCATCACTCAATATAGCCCTTCACAGTCCACTTGCACCTACCACCCACCTCATCTCTCAACATACCAACACTGCTGCCGTTCCACCATCACCCATTAATAGCCGCTGTGCGTGGTTCCACCTTGCAATCCTTACCCACCCATCCCCCTTGCGGAGTTACATATGGGGTTATCATCCTGCACCGTCGGTGAGTTCTTATTAGCCGCTCATTATTCTCCATGTTCAACTTCGGTTCTTCTGACCACACAGACTATGCCAATTCCGTTTTGTTTAAATTCACTCTGATCCATCTTTAATGGGCGCCAGGTCTAGTAATTATCTCAATTTGGTACTTACCCCATTCTACATTTCCATTTGGTTACATTAATGTCAGACTTCAACAACATTCATTTATAGTTTAGTTCTGATGGGCTCGAAATTTTTTTCAACCTGTCTGCCATCCGAGCTACAATGGGGGATCCAGTGGCCTCCCTGGCTGCTAGCCTCGCTAGCTGTGTAGATGAACTACTGTGGGATTGCTCACCATTTGAATTGTTTTCGCAGGCTGAACTTGATGATAGATTACTTCAAAGAGCCAAGTAAGTCTGTTCCGAGTTGTAGCACTGCGCCACTCAACGGCAGTGATTTAACTTAGGGCGAGACTGTGGAACCGGTGTGGGGAACGTACCCACTGTAGGCCTGTATTCCGTGAATATCGAGGACTCTACAGGTGACTATCCGTATATCCTGCCCTTCATATGACGCCCATCCGTCTTATCCGACTCACCCGTTCGACACCCGTCTCACCCGTCTCACCCGTGCATTCCACCCGTTCCATGCGTTCCGTGCGTTCCGTGCGTTCCGTGCGTTCCGTGCATTCCGTGCGTTCCGTGCGTTCCGTGCGTTCCGTGCGTTCCATGTGTTCCATGCGTTCCATGCGCTCCATGCGCATCATCCGTATCTTCCCACGCACGTCCGCATCATCCGTGTCTTCCCGCGCTTGTCCGCTTGTCCATCCGCTTGTCCACATATCCGCGCATCTGCACTTCCGCTCGCCCGATCCATCTGTCCATGTCCGTCTATCCTCATTGGTAAGTTTTTCCGATCACCTGTCACTATTTTCTTAAAGATCCCATCGTATTACGTACCCTTTCTGCTACTCGGACCCGGATGCATGTAGAGCGCCCTAAAATGCGGTACCTGTCCGCCAGGGCACTCCAGATCGCTCTCCCTACATATAGACAGGAAAAAACATGTAGAATAGGATCGATCCAGACCCGCACTTTATTTCCCACTTTGTTTTCCTCTTAGAAGGATTTGCTATTCCGCTATTTTGCCAATGAACACTCCTTGACTTGCTCTGTAACGTCCGCATCACCTGTATCGTCCGCATCGTCTGCATCGTCCGCATCTTCCCGCGCCCATCCGCATCGTCCGTGTCTTCCCGCGCCCGTCCGCATCATCCGCATCTTCCCGCGCTCATCCGCACTTTCTCGCATCTACAAATCCTCCATCCTGTCTACGATAGGATTGACTCGGGTCGTTAGACAGAGTCTAGTTTGTGTTTCTCCTCGCATTTATCGAGGATCGCTGCCCAGTAGCAATCCCCTTGGGACGAGTACAAACCTCACACCCTAGGAACTTATTGACTACCCTTAGCATCTATATTTTCCTCACCCACACCGGTGGCAGAACCTACCATCTGCTAGTAGTAATAGCGGTGCTGATGCCAAGGTCGTTACCAATATTGAAATTTCAAGGGCTGCAGTAAGCATTGCTTATGCAGCAATTAATAGTTGTAAGTTTGTAGATTTTGGCCGCCATATCCACATTGAAATATTTCACTCCAGTACAAACAGATTGGGATGTCGATCGATTTGCTGACTCTGCTAAGGCGTCACACCCGTCAAATGCTACACAACAAAGACAGAAACTCGCCAAGTATTTCGCAACTCCTTCATTTGGTCGCATAACCGAGCCCACCACACTGGTTGATAAGCACGGAAGGATACTGACTTGGTATCTGCCCGAGATCCTGATGGCTGATCGAGTGGTAGGGCTCTCACGGATATATCAAACATATTTCAAACACTTTATATTTAGGAACACGTCAACGAGTCCATCAAATTGCTCAGACCCGTCCTTGATCAGTCTTTTCCTAAGGCAACTGAACAGGAAAAGCGGCCTTGGCGTTCACAAGGTTTTGCAATACCTTCAGGCGGAGGAGAATTTGGAGCTGGACGGGTGACTTTATGCCCAGGCGGATTCATGCAACGGCATGAGGTAAATTTGTTTTCATATCCGACTAAGACAAAAGTGACTTAATTGAGTTAGCGGCTTCAGGACCTTTTGTACCAATCACCCACCCTGTCGTTACCTGCAGTTCAACTTTGGTTGTCCGAAATGACAGCAACAGAGCAATTCTGGTCGGCTATCACTAGTATTATTGCACCCCATCAGTATCTTGCCGGGATGCAATCCGTTTCTAGCCTTAAGCTTATGGTCAAGACCTCACATCCAGTTGTTTGGCCCTCCGAGTTTTCCGGAATCGAAGTCATTGTCAATCGAGAGACGCCACATCATCGAGATCCAGGAGGGTCGCCATCATTCTATGACCTTTTGGTGAGCCTCGGCAAAGGTCACCAAGCTATACTAGATCTGCCCGACCTGGGTGCCGAGCTAGAATACGGCCCTGGGACCATGATTTACATTTGTGGTAAGGTACTCGAGCATGGGGTCCCACGGTGGGGTGATGGGGAGAGAATTGTAATTGCCCACTTTGTCAAGGATAAAGTCCATGGCCGGCAGAATATTCCTAGACCACAGTTTCAAATGGACAAGGAATTTCTCATTAAAGTGGGGGCAGGTAAGGGAGGAAAACCTGTTTGGGGGAAGAAGGGCAGAAATAATGGTAGGGTTGGGAAGCGAGGAGTTTAGAGTTCGTAGGGGAGATTACTGGATTTGATTAGAGTAATTTTTGAGATTATCATTTTTTGGTCAAGACATCATGTCTGGGCAGAAAAAACATCGTCTCAAGGCAGTTTCTTATTCTTTTAAAGACAGAGGTAGCCTATCCAAACGAAAAGACCTGGATGTGGACTATGTTGTCCACAAACCTACAACAAGCAGGAGCAAAAAGTCCTCATGGGTTGAATCTTGTGCTGATCCACTGTACGAAACATCTATGGAACCTTCCTCCTCCTCCAGCCCAAGGAAACGTATTAGAGAGGACCCTGCAGAACCTCCAGATGCTGAAGCATATCAGGAATGTTTCAGTGACCTTTTTCTGGACACAGAGGCTGGTCACCAACCAAGAAAAACAAAGGTATGTCTAGCAGTATCTAATTCGCTATTAACTGCCTTCTCATACATGATATAGACGCAAAACGACTTCATAGCAGAGTATCTTGCTTACCGAGATGTGTATCTAGACATCATCCTAGATTCAGAAACATTTGCCCGTGCGGGGATCTGCGAGACTTGTCAAAGTGCTGAGGCCACGTTCAATTGTGTGACTTGCACTGGTGACCATGGCTGGTGTCGCCCTTGCTTGATCAGATTCGCATCAGTCATTACCTTTCCACAAAATCCAATTTTGGAACAATATGTGCTTCCACGACGTCACTCTTGCTGAGCTGGGATTCATATGGTACTTAGGCCACGGGGGAGAGCCTTGTCCTTCACATGGAGCTTCGGAAATAGATGGGCATCAAGACGAAAGAGTGGATGATGTTACAGAGGCAGGTTCCTTACCACACGATACCACCCCTATAACTGTTGTACATTCATCTGGAGTGTTCACACACAGTTGCGTCATGGTGTCGTTGCCTGGGATCAAATCCTCAGCACTTGCAGCTCCTCAGAGCAGGACTTTTTCCTGCCAGTTCCACGCGGCCTAGGACTGCTTTTACCTTTGAAGTACTGGATCATTTTCTCATCGACGCCTTGGAATGCAAGACTTCGGCCAGGAGCTTCTATGAGAAACTCACGCGCTTGACCAATAATGCATTTCCAGATACTGTCCCAGTGAGTGAGAAATATATACTTGTAATCTGAATACTAACAGTATCTGTAGGATCGATATCGTGAACTCATGAGGGTATCTCGCTGTGGCGTGACTTGAAGAACCGGAAATGGTTTGGATTTGGCCACGATACAGAATCACGACCTGGTCCAGGAGATCTCGCCCTCTTTTGCCCTTCATGTCCTCAGCCAGGAATCAACATGCCTCTTGATTGGAAGCAGAAGTATGAAAGGCAAGTCGATTATTACTACTTGTGCAAGCCAACAATAGCTAGACAGCGGCCGGTCAGCTGCTACGTTGTGCACACGCCCTCACGGCTTGTTGACCAAGGTCCGGTGAACTCTGGCTGATACACTTAGGTACATAGGAGCTGGCCAGTACCACCCCTACGGCCAGTGCAAGGTGCCCTGGCCAGCTGTTTGAACACTGTGAGGGCTCGGCCGGTCGTACTGTATAGTGCGCAAAGGTCACTCTGGCCAGGCTGTCTTAGTTTGCAAATAACTCACCAAAAAATTACTATTGTTCAATATCACTGACTTTGATGTTCAATGCAGGTGGCTTATCATGAAGAGATTTGTGGTAGATGGAAATTTCACACCGCTCAGCACATGAACATGCGACAGCCCAAACACGACATCTTTCTCTCAGATGGATTAGGTTATATGGTCGCAGAGGGGAGAAATATCAAGCTCACTTGGCCTCAGCTACAGAGAGTAGGGAGGTGAATTCGTTTTTCTTAATTTAAAGTAGTACACTGAACATGTTGGAAGAGATCCACTTGTAGCAACCATCGTGCTGTCAATGCAGCAAACACAAACCGAAGCAACCTCCGAGCTACAGGGGTGGGGGCCACGGCTTGTGCTCGACATGGATGTTTCATTCCGCACTGCATAGTAGACTTTCAGAAGGGCGAACGGCAAGTCTTATTTAATATACTACTAATTGACAGAGTTGATGACAAAATTACTTCAAGCCACATGAATATAGATTACTCCATATGCAATGCTATTAAGCATGCTGGCGAAAGAATCGACGACTCCCTTGTAATTTATGATGTGGGCTGCCAGTGGAGTCTTCATTTTGCAGAACGTGTTAACAACTACTATGGCTTGACCCTCCCTGACAACACCGAGATTGTGGCTGCAGTGGGGAAATTTCACCTCAGCGCTCATAAACTTGCTTGTTTTCCTAGATACAGCCTGAACTTCATTGCAGGAGCTGGGGCAGGTCGATGGGGAAATTCTGGAGACACTCTGGGCTCCCTTTAACAAGATCTCTCCAACAGCACGTTCTATGAGCCAAGCACACCGTCAAGAAATTCTCGATGATCACATGCGGAACTCAAATTGGAAAAAACTTGTCCAGATTAGTAAGTTCCCATATTTGGAATTAATTGTACATTAGTTGAATGCCACATGCAGTTAAGACGCTTTTACAAAAGTACAAACGTGCCAATAAGGGCATTGATGATACCAAGGTCCCATTTGAAGAGCTCACAAGTTCTTTGGAAGTCAGCAAAGTCTCCTCATGGGAGAAAGATGAGACACAAGCGATGGAACAACGTGGAGAGCATCTTGACATATACCAGCTAAAGATAGATAAAGGTAAGTGCTTCCAAGGTTCCTTTCGCTTCCATATGCTGTACCGATCTGATGCGGTGATTGGAAGCCCCGACGATGGCGGAAATTCGGCTAAAATTAACAGAGACAGAATATGCTGATACTGGCAAATGCGGATCAATATCTTGGCTCATCAACGGTATCAATTTGGAGGATGCACAGTACGTCACTATATCTCGTTCACATTAAGGACACATCTCAATTCAGCTTTAGGGATGCATTGAGGGTAGATATTCGGAAGCTTCCCAAAGATGCATCTGCTGCTCAGAAGGCAGTGGTTGAAGAAAAGCGACAAAAACTGGCAGCAAGGATCTCACAATTTCATGAAGTAGCTGATGCCATGACCGAAGGCATTGAAGTTGATGCAGGTACCGAACACATGGATGACACAAGATTTTGTGCTGTAGATATGGAAGAAGAAGCAAGGGAAGCTGAAGATATTGAAGTTGCTTCTGAAGAGACTGGTGAGGAAGTTGCGGCAGAAGCTATGGGTATATGGATGCCATCATCAATACCCCATCCTGATTCTTTAGCCCTTGGCCTAGGTGCTCTCCAAGCCGAAGAATTGCATTTACGGCAGGGTCAGGCAAATGATTGCCTGGAAAAGTTATGGCAGGTTCTCGGTCACAAAGCAATAATTTACCGTCAACATTTTCGAAGTGCAGATTCCACATGGGCAGGCACTAGGTCAAAGCAGGAGGCTAATCGCTGTCGGATCAAAATAGACAAGTGTGTTCGAAGCTATCAGAGGGCGAGGAATGCAATGCAGAGACTAGGAGCAGATGAAGATACTCTGAAGAATGTTTATCAAGAGATTCAGCCAAGTCAGCTTAGCGTGGACCGGGAAGTCACTGAGGAGAACAGATATGGGCAGGGATCAGACAGACTGGCTTGGTTTTGGAGGGTCAACAATGGTCATGATTCTCACGAAGATGCATGGATGGATGAATGTGAGTGGGATTTAATATTGATACATTATTACATGACAAGTATTAGTCTACAGGGTAAACTGGTTGAAGGCTAAGGCTAGATGGCAAAGGTGGGAGGAGGAATTGAGTTTGGTTCGATATGAGATGGGGTGGACCGTGAGTTGGTTTAGATACAAGAAGGAAGGATGGGAAAGAAGATTCCACAAAGCCACAAAGCATGGTCATCGGGCCTATGCACAACGACAGGTGCTCTTGTGGGAAAGGTTCTTGCTGGACGCGGAAAATTCATTCAAGGACAAGATGATCATAGTCACTTAACTAATGTATTGCCTAGTCCAATGCAAGTACATAGCTGAGTTACAATGCACCTGGTGTACCAATGTACCGGCCGGCCTTTCATCCCTGTTAAAGAATGCGGCCAGAACACTATTTACCCCTGTACTAATGGTACCGGCCAGACTCTCGTCCCTTTTAAAGAGTGCGGCCAGAACACTATCTACCCCTGTAACAATGGTACCGGCCGGACTCTCATCCCTTTTAAAGAGTGTGGCCAGAACACTATCTACACCTGTAGCAATGGTACTGGCCGGACTCTCATCCCTTTTAGAGAGTGCGGCCAGAACACTATCTACCCCCATACTAATGGTACCGGCCGGACTCTCGTCCGTTTGGAAGAATGTGGCCAGAACACTATCTACCCCTGTAACAATGGTACTGGCCGGACTCTCATCCCTTTTTAAGAGTGCGGCCAGAACACTATCTACCCCTGTAACAATGGTACCGGCCGGACTCTCATCCCTTTTTAAGAGTGCGGCCAGAACACTATCTACCCCTGTAACAATGGTACCGGCCGGACACTCGTCCCTCTGGAAGAATGCGGCCAGAACACTATCTACACCTGTACCATTGTACCGGCCGGACTCTCTTCCCTTGTGAAGAATTCGGCCAGAACACTATCTACCCCCGTACAATGGTACCGGCCGGACTCTCGTCCCTTTGGAAGAATGCGGCCAGAACATTATCTACACCTGTACTATTGTACCGGCCGGACTCTCTTCCCTTTTGAATGAGACAGTTTTCTACAGCTCATACTGTACTACCTATTATATGTCCAGAAGAGGGTGTCCTGGCTGCTTTCTTCGGGAGGAAAAAGTGTCTGGCCGGCCTCTGAATACTGGTCAGCCAGCACCTACCCTACACACCAGCCAGCACCAACCCTACGGGCCGGCCAGGATCAACCCTACATACCAGCCACCCACTAAGTACACACCAACTTGGGCTGCTGGCCAGCACCGACCCTACATACCAGCCAGCACCTACCCTACATACCAGCCAGTACCTACCCTACAGACCGGCCAGGATCTAAACTACATACTAGCCACCCACTAAGTACACACCAACTTGGGTTTCTGGCCAGCACCTACTCTACGGACCGGCCAGTCACCTGGTACCACTCTGCCAGGGGTGTTGGCCAGCACCACCACTACGCCTCTGGCCGGGCACCATCTACGCATACCGGCTGGTACACATTGTACGGCCATCTTGAACATCCGCAGTACCGGTTCTACGTAGGGTTTTGACTGAATTATGTGTCTGCACCTCTCCTCCTTGACCTCTCCCTCCCCGTCACCAACCTTACAATCGAAGACCCGTTCTCCTGCTCGGCAGCCCCATGTTCCACCGCGCGCTACCACTCTCTGCAGCAGAAGTTGAGGTCAGTCTCAGTGCGTACAGGTATGTCTCTTTACCTATCTTCAGAACAGCGCGCGACACTCATCTTAACCTGATACTGCAACCCCACTCCACCATGCCTCAGGCGTTGAGCGGCACATGGAATCAAACTACCGACGATTCCTTCATGTTAACAAGGCAGCCACGACGGACCAGCTGGGACTACTCTTCGAATGACACTTCCTATTTCGAGGGAACGATGTCTATATGACAATTTTGAATCAGACCATGATTCATGATACGCAGACATCCACCTCGGGGCCCACTGCATGCGCCTGGTTCCTGGTGGGGTGTAGTATGTAAGTTCGGTTTCCTTAGCGACAAGAACACCAACCTTACAGACTACACTCACCTAAGGGTATAAGTTAACACTGTTAGCATTGTTCATGGGTGAAATATGCGATAGACGTGCAGATATGGAAGCATGCGTGTTCACCTGGATGTCATCGATATGTGGCTATGGTCTCAGTGTTTTTTCTTCAGTCTGGACTGTATTTATGGGATCGATTAGTCGCTTTAACGGTCGACAAGCGGTAAGTGGTTACATGCTCTCCTAGAGCTTACCACTAAAATGAAATGACATCGCACGCCTCTCGCACATCCCGCAGCTTCGTTTGAGTTAGAACCAATAAGCATAGCGTGTGATGCTGGATAATTACGTGTGTTAGACAACCACTGAAGTGGCGGCACTGCCAAAGTTGGGAGGGAATTGTTCAACTTACAGTGACAGTCCAATTCGAGTGGGACGGATGGAAGGAAGTTCAAGGAACATGTGTGCAGGGGAAGCAGTGGCTCGATCAAAGGGAGATTGAGGGTGGTCAGAATTTGAATTTCAAAGAACCGACGGTGAAGGGCACGCGTCGAACGGTGTGTGAAAGCGTTGTTAGTAAATGTCCTGTTCAAGTGAGCAACTATATGATACGAGTACAAGGGGTTATTTGCATGATACATGTGCTATCAACGTATAAATGAAAACGGCTCGAGGATCTCTGTTTCAAACAGTGCATGAGTAAGCGCTCGCTGCGAGTGCAGCATCTAACGCGCTTCGTTCTTACTGAAGAGCTGAGTGAAGTACGGTTGAAGATTGTAGACGGGGTAACATTACTAAAGACTTACCATCGAACCAAGCACATAAGTTGGCCTTCGTAGCATCACTATTGTCCATGATAGATTGGTACGACTCTATGGCTGCTCCAATTCTACCTGCCCGAAAGAGTGCATGACAGTGTTGCTGGTTCGCGGTTTGCCACAAGGACTTGAGGTCCCAGCCGAACAGCTGCAAAAAATATGCAGTTAAGCATGAAAAAATTTCCAGTCACGTCGTAACAACGTACCACGATAAATTCCTCGTACATAGAATGGATGTCCAATTTATAAAAGAAAGCACTAGCAATGACGGCAGCAGCGAACTGGTCAACGGCTTCGTTGTGGCGCGCGCTACTCAAGGCGATATTTCCCAGTTGGACACGTAGATACACCTGATGTGCGAAGGCGGGAAAAATCAGTGCCAGCACACGAACCTGAATGGGATCGAATTCATGATGCTCACTTCCACGATTCGACATGCAATAGGATCGGCATTGGGACATATAACTAGCTCTTCGAGGCGCTCCATTGCCTCTTCATGTTCATTTGCATTGAACAGCGCGATTGTCTGAAAATCGCAATGAAGTATGGAGTACGTCAAAGAAATATTACGTGCCTTGATGAAAAAAAGGAAATGATCAGTCTTCAAATCTCCATTCGTGAACATGGACGCGAGGTCAAATGATGTCCTCGCGACCCGGACCTGCTTTTTTCCGCAGAGGGCAACACCCTTGGAAATATGGCCTGCCAACGAGGGCTGAATACTGACGGACTATGTCACCATCAAAGTTAGTGTTCAGGCCATAATGGGTCAATCTATCTCACCTTCATTGCATCATGAAGCGCCTGGTTCCAGTTGCATTTTCGCGCCATAACAAATGCGCGACTGGAATAGGCGGTGTAATAACCGGCACCAGCGTCGATCTCTATATCTAGCTCCTTTTCAGCGGTGGGCAAGTCCCCAGCTAAGCACGCATTGCGGACTGTTGGGTTCATAACGAGGACCTGCGTGAAGCACATTCGCATTGCGTTCAAATCAGAGCCAAAGGAAGGAACATGCCTTGAAATCAGGGTAGGCTCGAGCCTTAGCAGAAAAAGACGCTTAGATGACGAAGGGCGTGAAGATGAAAACAGACTTACCAGGTGTGTTACCTGCACCCTTATGAGACCATCCTCTGGACCATCCTCTGGTAAAGTGTCCTCGGATGCTGACCACTGCGAGATCTTCTTATCCACACCTCCGCTGAGGACGTGCGCGCCATCTGCGGAGAACGTGACGCAGTTCGCCTGGCCAGAGTGATTGAATACGGCGATGGTTCGTCGGTCTGAGCGCCGCCAGAGGCGGACACGGTTGTCATCAGATGCGGAGACAAGGAGAGTGCCGTCAGAGTTCAAAGAAATATCGCGGATAGTCTTGGAATGGCCCTTCCAGGGATCACCGACCTGTTTCCAGGTCGATGAATCCCACTCTCGTATGGTAGGATCTTGATGATATCCCCCTGAGAGAAGGCATTTGCTATCGGGTGTCCACGCGAGTGAGAAGTTGAATACTGCACTGATTGTTGCCTTGTGCTGAGCCTGGAAGTAATATTGATCGTTGTATGAATAATGGAAGTAGCGGCCGTAGTTGTCCCATGTGCCGTAACCAGCGTGGTAGATTTGGATATTGTACTTTGTGGCAATTGCAAGAACATGGGACCATGACGTCGACGGCGAATACCGAATGCAGCGGACGCTGGTACCACAATTGATTGGAGTTACTTGCTGCTGCCACGTTGATGTGTTCCATAGCGCCACCGTGGAGTCTGATGACCCACTGGCCAGCACTCTGCCATCTTGGGAAAAGTCCAACGATAATATCCAACCGGTGTGGGCACTGGTAGGTTGGACCCTGAGAGGTTCACCTGTTACTCCATCCCATGTAAGAAGTTCCCCGTTGGTATCACCGCTTGCTATGAATCGCCCGTCCCGTGATACTGCCAATGCCTGCACCCAATTGCGATGCCCCTCCATCTTCTTCAAAACTATACCTGTCGTCAAGTCCCACAGACGAAGCATCTTGTCGTTTGAGCATGTGACCATACGTCGTTTATCAGAGAAAACTGCGACTGCAGATACGCGTGCTTCATGATCTTCAAACACTCGAATGGGTATGGTGTTCGGAATGAGCTGCGCCATGTTCTGGAGGTCGACGATATTGAGCACGGCCGAGGTAGACTTGATGGAGAGATCAGTCTGAGTGTCAGAGGTGCTTTCCACTCCCTGTTTTTATGCTGGTTCACAACATGATTAACCTCGTCAGATGCCCAAGACATGAGGCTGTTATCATAAGCGCCTTGCTTGACGATCTAAGCACCTGAGCTCATTCGTCCGACTCGTGTCGCCGCAGCTTTCCAGATGAGTAAACGAGCCTGATCGCATGACCCCACTGTCACTGCAGGTGTCGAAAAACACATGGATTGAATGGACCCAATTCGTCCATGATCCTCAATACCAAGATTTAGGCGTGGGCAAGCACAATCTTTGATAGCCCAAATTCGGCGGCGTCACAGCAGTCTTTCAATCCCATGTTTCAAGCCCCGGTTTATAGCCGTACTGATGCACACCTATGATTGTGACACGACTGACTTTTGAACACGTCACAGGAAGCCAGTTGAAGTTATTCTGACCACGGTTATTGCAAGGGTCCCCGCGAAAGACACCATACACGGTTCACCTGATTGGGCCATGCGCTGCTCCTCGCGTCTCAAACAAGTTGACGCCTATACTTACATGCTATTCCTTCTAATGACATGCTGAGCTTCTGTTCCCCGGAATGTTCTTAGCGGAGATCTGACGGTCGTGAAGCTTCTTTCGATCTCTTTTGGTGTCGGTATCACACGCACGCGTGATTTGCCATTTGCATTGAAGATAATCAGTCGTTTCAAACTCTGATTATCGATCATCAAATGGGCATTCATTCGAGGTCAGTCATGGGTTTGAGGTTTCGAATCGACAACACCCACTTACATCCAGGTCTGCCCTTCGATTATCTGTGTTCTGGCCCGTAGGGAGCCGCATTGAGATTCAGATGAGGGATGGCACGCGTGATGATGCTGCCAGGTGAGTCGAAGCAGTTGGGATATGAGGGAAGCAGTGGCGATGAGTGTGTGATGGGGATATGTCATCTAGGATAGAATGAAGTACAGACAGTGTACGTCAACAATATTGGCACTTTGGTGCGTGAAATAGCAGCATACCTTGTGTGGATCTGATCTGTTCCTGAGAGCCTCGACAGCCCTGGCACCTGTCGAAGCCCCATGTTCCACCGCGCGCTACCACTCTCTGCAGCAGAAGATGAGGCCAGTGTGTGTGCAGGTATGTTTCTTTACAGCGCGTGACACTCATCCTAACCTGATACTGCAACCCCACTCCACCATGCCTCAAGCGTTGAGCGGCACATGGAATCATACTACTGACAATTCCTTCACGTTCACAAGGCAGCCACGACGGTCGAGCTGGGACTACTCTTCGAATGACACTTCCTATTTCGAGGGAACGATGTCTATATGACAGTTTCGAATCAGTCCATGATTCATGATGCGCCGACATTCACCTCGGGGCCCACTGCATGCGCCTGGTTCCTGGTGGGGTGTAGTATGTAAGTTCGGTTTCCTTAGCGAGCCTCAAGAACACCGACCTTACAGACTACACTCACCTAAGGGTATAAGTTAACACTGTTAGCATTGTTCATGGGTGAAATATGCGATAGACGTGCAGATATGGAAGCATGCGTGTTCACCTGGATGTCATCGATATGTAGCCATGGTCTCGGTGTTTTTTTCTTCAGTCTGGACTGTATTTATGGGATCGATTAGTCGCTTTGATGGTCGACAAGCGGTGAGTGGTTACATCCTCTCCTAGGGCTTACCACTACAGTAACATGTCATCGCACGCCGCTCGCACAGCCCGCAGCTTCGTCTGAATTAGAACCAATAATCATAGCGTATGATGCTGACTTTGTAGTCTTGACAGCGTCTTTTTTGATCGGAGAATTACGCGTGTTAGACAACCACTGAAGTGGGGCACTGCCAAACTGGGAGGGAATTGTTCAACTTACAGTGGCAGTCTAATTCGAGTGGGACGGATGGAAGGAAGTTCAAGGAACATGTGTTCAGGGGAAGCAGTGGCTCGATCAAAGGCAAATCGAAAGTGGTCGGAATTTGAATTTCAACGAATGGTGAAGGGCACGCGTCGAACGGTGTGTGAAAGCGTTGTTAGTAAATGTCCTGTTCAAGTGAGCAAGTATATGATATGAGTACAAGGGGCTATTTGCGGGAGATATGTGTTGTCAATGTACAAATGAAAACGGCTCGAGGATCTCTGTTTCAAACAGTGCACGAGTAAGCCCTCGCTGGGAGTGCAGCATCTAACACGCTTCGTTCTTACTGGAGAGCTGAGTGGAGTGCGGTTGAGGATTGTAGACGTGGTGACATTACTGAAGACTTACCATCGAACCAAGCACATAAGCTGGCCTTCGTAGCATCACTCTTATCCATGAGATATTGGTACGATTCGATGGCTGCTCCAATTCTGCCTGCCCGAAAGAGTGCATGACAGTGTTGCTGGTTCGCGGTTTGCCACAAGGACTTGAGGTCCCAACCGAATAGCTGCAAAAAACGCAGTTGAGCATGAAAAGAATTTCCGGTTGCGCCATACCAACGTACGACGACAAATTCCTCGTATATAGAATGTATGTCCAATTTATAAAAGAAAGCACTAGCGTTGACGGCGGCAGCGAAGTGGTCAACGGCTTCGCTGTGGCGCGCGCTACTCAAGGCGATGCTTCCCAGTTGGACGCGTAGATACGCCTGATGTGCGAAGGGGGAAAATCAGCGCCAGCACACGAACCTGAACGGGATCGAATTCATGATGCTCACTTCCACGACACGACATGCAATAGGATCCGCATTGGGACATACAACTAGCTCTTCGAGGCGCTGCATCGCCTCTTCATGTTCATTTGCATCGAACAGCGCAATTGTCTGAACATCGCGATGAAGTAGGGAATGTGTAAGAGAAATATGACCTGCCTTGATGAGAAAAAGGAAATGACCAGTCTTCAAATCTCCACTCGTGAACATGGACGCGAGGTCAAATGATGTCCTCGCGACCCGGACCTGATTTTTTCCGCAGAGGGCAATCCCCTTGGAAATGTGGCCTTCCAATGAGGGCTGAATGCTGACGGACTATGGGAAATTAGCAATCGGGTCATAGTGGGTCGGTCTATTTCACCTTAATTGCATCATGAAGGGCGCGGTTCCAGTCGCGTTTTCGCGCCATAACAAATGCGCGACTGGCATAGGAGATGTGATAGCCGGCACCAGCCTTGATCTCTATATTTAGCTCCTTTTCAGCGGTAGGCAAGTGCCCCGCTATGCATGCATTGTGGACTGTTGAGTTGATAATGAGGACCTGCGGGGAGCATGTTCACATTGCGTTAGCAGAGCTCAAGGAAGGAACATGCCTTAAAATTTGAGTTGGTTTGAGCCTTGGTATCAAAAGACGCTTAGATTCGGACGAAGGGCCGGGAAAATCAAATAAAAATACCTGGTGTGTCGCCTGCTCTTTCATGAGACCATCCTTTGGACTATCTTCTGGACAAGCGTCCTCGGATGCTGGCCACTCCGAGATCTTCTTGTCCACACCTCCGCTAAGGATGTGCTTGCCATCTGCGGAGAAGGAGACGCAGTTCACCTCGCCAGAGTGCTTGAATACAGCGATGGTTCGTCGGTCTGAGAGCTGCCAGAGGCGGACACAGTTGTCATCAGATGCTGAAGCAAGGAGAGTGCCGTCAGAGTTCATGGAAATGGCACGGATCGTCTTGGAATGGCCCTTCCATGGATAACCGACCTGTTTCCAGGTCGATGAATCCCACTCTCGTATGGTGGGATCTTCATGATATCCCCCCGTGAGCAGGCGTTTGCCATCAGGTGTCCATGCGAGTGTGTTGCTGAATATTGCTCCATCGATCGTTGCCATGTACCGGGATTTAGAATTAGTTTGGTAAATGTCGATATCGTGCTGTGTTGTAATCGCGACTTGAAGAAGTCCAGCCTGAGACGGCGAATACCGAATGCAGTGGACGCTTCTACCACAATTGATTGACTCTACTTCCAGATTCCACCTGTTTGTGTTCCACAGTTTCGCCGTGGAGTCTGATGATCCACTGGCTAGTACTTTGCCATTGGAAGAAAAGTCCAGCGATAATATCCAACCGGTGTGGGCTGTGATAGCTTCGGCGAGAGGTTCACCAGTGTCTCCATCCCATCTAAAGAGTTCTCCGTTGGTATCACCGCTTGCTATCAACCGTCCGTCCCGTGATACCGCTAATGCCTGCACCCGATGGCGATGCCCTTCCATCTTCTTTAACACTACACCTGTCGTCAAGTCCCACAGACGAAGCATCTTGTCATCTGAGGATGTGACCATACGTCGTTTATCAGAGAAAACTGCGACTGCGGATACGCGTGCTTCATGTCCTTCAAACGTTCGAACTGGTATGGTGTTTGGAATGAGCTGCGCCATTTTATGAAGGTCGACGGTATTGAGCACGGTTGAAGTGGACTTGGTGGGGAGGTTTGAGTCAGACGTGCGTGTACTGGGGCGTTTTTATGCTGCTTAACAGCATTAACTTCTCATTAGACGCCCACGACATGAGGCTGTTATCGTGGGCTTGAAAGACTGTTATTGCGCCTGCCGGATATGGGCCATCGAAGATTGTGCCTGCCCACGCCTAAATGGATCCCACGGTTCACGGTATAGGTGCCTGCACGAATTAACGCGACAAAACCCTTTCCCACTAAAGTGGGTGTCGGAGATTGTCATTGCACACCGCTCGTACAGCCTGCAGCTTCGTCTAACGTCGAGTCAATAAGCATAGTGTATTATTCCGACTTCGTACTGTTGACAGCGTTGTGTTTGATCGGACAGAGATGAGAGCTGGACAACCAATGAAGTGGCGACACTGCCAAGTCTGGAGGGAATTGGATGGAAGGAAGTTCAAGGAACATGTGTGCAGGGGAAGCAGTGGCTCGATCAAAGGCAAATCGAAGGTGATCAGAATTTGAATCTCAACGAACCGACGGTGAAGGGCATGCGTCAAACGGTGTGTAAGCGTTGTAGTAAATATCCTGTTCAAGTGAGCCGGTATGAGAATGTGATTACAAAAGGCTATTTGTGCGATACGGATACTGTCAAGATAGAAATGAAAACGGCTCGAGGATTTGTGCTTCAAACTGCATGAGTAAGCGCTCGCCGCGAGCGTAGCATCTAGCGCACGACTCTCTTACTGGAGAGCTAAGTGAAATGCGGTTGAGGATTGTAAGACGGGGTGGCATGACTGCTTAAGACTTACCAGCGAACCAAGCACATAACCTGACCTTCGTATCGTCATCACTCTTCTCCATGATGGATTGGTACGATTCGATAGCTGCTCCAATTCTACCTGCCTGAAAGAGTGCATGACAGTGTTGCTGATTCGCGGTTTGCCACAAGGACTTGAGGTCCCAGCCGAACAGCTGCAAACAGTACTCAGTTGAGGATGAAAAGGATATTCATCACATCATGTCAACGTACCACGACAAATTCCTCGTACATAGAATGGATGTCCAATTTATAAAAGAAAGCACTAGCTTTGACGGCAGCAGCGAAGTGGTCAACGGCTTCGTTGTGGCGCACGTCATTGAAGGCAATGTTTCCCAGTTGGACGCGTAGATACGCCTGGTGTGCGTAGGCGGGAAAAATCAGTGCCAGCAACACGAGCCTGCATGATGCTCACTTCCACTATACGACAAGTAAGAGGATTCGTATTGGAACAGGCAGCTAGTTCTTCGACGCGCTGCATCGCCTCTTCATGTTCAGTTGCATT
Source organism: Suillus ampliporus (assembly GCA_016584345.1). Lineage (NCBI taxonomy): Eukaryota > Fungi > Basidiomycota > Agaricomycetes > Boletales > Suillaceae > Suillus > Suillus ampliporus. The sequence goes on from JABCPV010000309.1 coordinate 29,659, forward strand.
GAACAACGCAATGGTCTGAAAATCGCAATGAAGTATGAGTATGTAAGACAGAATATTACCTGCCTTGATGAAGAAAAGAAAATGATCGGTCTTTAAATCTCCGTTCGTGAACATGGACGCGAGGTCAAATGATGTCCTCGCGACCCGGACCTGCCTTTTCCCGCACAGTGCAATGCCCTTGGAGATATGGCCTTCAAACGAGGGTTGCATGCTGACGGACTATGTCACCATCGACGTTAGTTTTCGTAAGGGGGCTATGATGGGTCAGTCTATCTTACGTGAATTGCATCATGAAGCGCGTGGTTCCAGTCGCATTTTCGCGCCATAACTAATGCACGATTGGCATAGGAGGCGTGACCGATGTCACCAGAATCTATCTCTATATTTAGTTCCTTCTCAGCGGTAGGCAAGTCCCCGGCTATGCATGCGTTGCGGACTGTTGAGTTAACAATGAGGACCTGCGTGAAGCATCATGTTCGCAATGCGCATTGCATTATCAGTGTCAAAGGAGGGAACATGCCTTGCAATCAGAGTAGGCCTGAGCCTTGGCATAAAACACCGCTTAGATGATGGAAGGGCGAGAAAACGAGAACGAACTTACCTGGCGTGTCACCTGCATCTTCATGAGACCATCCTTCAGACCAACCTCTAGCAAAGCGTCCTCGGATGCTGGCCATTCCGAGATCTTCTTATCCACACCTCCGCTGAGGATGTGCCTGCCATCTGCGGAGAAGGTGACACAGTTCACCTCGCCAGAGTGTTTGAATACGGCGATGGTTCGCCGATCCGAGAGCCGCCAGAGACGTACATAGTTGTCGTGAGATGCGGTGGCAAGGAGAGTGCCGTTAGAGTTCAGGGAAATGGCACGGATAGTCTTGAGATGGCCCTTCAAGGGATCGCCGACCTGCTGCCAGGTCGACGAATCCCACTCTCGTATGGTGGGATCAGCCCCGTGGCCCCCTGAGAGAAGGCGTTTGCCATTAGGCGTCCACGCGAGTGAGTAGTTCCCAAGTCCTCCGTAGATCGTTGTTGTGGAATTATAATCAACTCGGTGAATTTGGATATTGTGCTCGGTTGCAATTGCAAGCAGTGCAGATCCCGGCGAATACCGCACGCAGCGGACAACCGTGTTTGCACCACACAGCTGGATTGCATAGCACAGATTCCACGTTGATGTGATCCACAGCTTCACCGTGAAGTCTGATGATCCACTGGCCAGGAATCTGCCATCCGGAGAGAAATCTAGTGATAATATCCAACCGGTGTGGGCACTGATAGCTTGGTCCCTGAGACGTTCCCCGTTTTCTCCATTCCATGTGAAGAGTTCTCCGTTGGTATCACCACTTGCTATGAACCGCCCGTCCCGTGATACTGCCAATGCCTGCACCCGATGGCGATGCCCTTCCATCTTCCTTACCACTACGCCTGTCATCAAGTCCCACAGACGAAGCATCTTGTCATACGAGGCCGTAACCATACGTCGTCTATCGGGGAAAACTGCGACTGCGGATACGCGTGCTTCATGATATTCAAACACTCGAATGGGGATGGTACTGGGAACGAGCTGTGCCATTTTCTGGAGGTTGACGGTATTGAGCACGGTCGAGGTGGACTTGGTAGGGAGATTGTGCGTATCTAGCTTGAAGTCGCAGAGGTGCGTGTCATTGTGCATTTTTAGGTTGCTTCAGAGCATTAATATTTCACTATGAGACGCCCAAGACACGAGGCTGTTATCATAACACCTTGCTTGACGATCTAAGTGACTGATCTCATGCGTCCGACTCGTCGCCGCAGCTTTCTAGATGAATCGACGAGCCTAGTCACATGACCCATTATCGCTGCAGGTGTTGAAAAATACTATCGATTATGGGATGAATGGACCCAACCCTTTGACCATCCAGAAACCAACTGGGTCCCAAGTTTTAGGCGTGGGCAGGTCTGGGCAGGTACAATCATTGATGGCCGTTACGCCAGCTCCAATTCGGCCGAGCAACTTTTCGACCCCAACCATGCCCCAAGGTAGGACGTTTCCATTTTATAGCCACACTAATTACGACTTGAATGATCCTTTAACGCGTTACAGGAAGCCAAGTGAAGTTGTTCTGACCACCGTCATTGCAGAGGTCCGCGCCGAGACAACAAACACGGTTCACCTGATCGGGACATGTGCTTCTTGTGTGATGGGTGTAAGCATTTATCGGATTGCCTATGGACATGTACGCAGTGATGTATTTGTACATATCTATAGAAAGTTTTCTTCGAGTCTGTCAACAACGCGCGAGAGGACCTCATTTTGCGAGCCCGCTTCAACGTCATAACACACCGGGTTGCCCACCAGCCTTCGCGCCAGGAGGGTGAAGGAACAGCATGCTGCTTGTTTCTGATGGACCCGTTTCTCCTCCTTTCCATGTACCAATTTTTAAACACAGACGATTCCAACAGCTCCGATTCAAGCGGAAGCCCATCAGACAGGAACTTGGAGAATGTTTCTCTAGCTTGGCAAAAGAGAAAGAAGTGGCCAGGAGCATCATGCCTCACAGCCCGACTCTGCATCTGAACCACGTCAACAAGACTGTAATCTCGCAGCTGCAGCACAGAACCATCTCTCTCTCGATAGACATACTGGGTGCCCATGACCACTACGGCTGCCGCCCGGACAGGCAGCATCCAGAAAGCATCCCGAGGCGCCAGGAGTACACGAACAACACCTTCAGCAAATAATCCCAGAACAAGATTTCGATCTGCTTTTGACAGTCCGTTATGGAAGATCCCCACACCGCGTGTAACAAAATCAACCAATGTGGGATCTTGCAACCGTGCTGAATAATCTTCCACATAAAGAAGAGACACGGATCGGGAGAGAAAGCCCTTTTCGGTCTCCATGTTCAGGCCCCACTGAGTGATAAGCTCTTGCGCCACCGTCCGGCAATGACTTCGCGAAGGGACGAAGATAATGGCAGATTCGTTGGATGGTACGCTCTGAATAGCAGTGTACGCTGGTTTCGACATGGACTTGAACAGTGCAGCTGAATGCGGTATTGTGAAGGTTTGGTAGGTAATGGCGAGTGATTGATCTTGGTCTGTCGGTCGAAAACTGTGGAGCGCCATTATGTCTACACCCAGCCATGAAGCAATATCCGCGGGATCATTGAGAGAGCTCGACGAGCCTACGTATCGGGTGGGACTATTTTGCGTAGTGTGTCGTAGCAGCGATATACTGAGTTCATAGGTTGCATCAAGTTGCTCCAAATCATCGCACACTACAAGCGAGGGATAGCTTGTGTGGCGGAGGTTATGCTGGCCAACGGCCTCGAGCAGCCCCGACGGCGTAACAACGCGTATTGTGTTGGTCTGGCAGGAAGCAAATACACCTTCTCCAGAAGCAAACTCAACAGTCACGCCAAGTCCATTGGAAATGGCACGGAAGTCCGAGAGAGATTGGGTAGCCAGACTTCGGTTTGGGACAATGAAAAATACCAAGGACCCTGAACGACGGAGTAGAGTTTTCCTTTAACAATCACTTTAGTAAAGTAGAATCACATTGTGAGTGTCTTTACTGACCATATTACTAGATGCCCCATGAGGGACTTGCCGCTACTACCGGGAGCGGATACCAACACGTTCATTGAAGTGTTAATAAGACTCCAAAATACTCGAGATTGAAATCATAGAGTCGTGCTAAGTAAAGATCTTCCAGTACAGGAAGGCCCAGCGAAGAACGAGGAAGAAATGGAAGATGACCAGGAGAGGGAGCAGGCATCACATCCGTCCAAAGACACATGGATTTCATCTTCGGCCCCTATCCATCTGTCGGATACAAATCTGACGGTAAAATATGGGGGAGGAATGTTGCTTGACATCGAAACCATGAAATTCACATCGACGGATTCAGTCGACTCCTGAAATAGAAGGTACGTAAACTGCAGAATTTCGATACCTTCATGGTCTTCGACCCACAGCCAAAAAGGCTCCCCCGAGTCGTGCACTTTGGAGCTCCAATCGAAGTTTCGAGTAACTGAAACTGCAATCTTGAGGACGTTTGACCCTAATGGACGAAGTGAGCTGGTCATCTTGACCGAAGGGAACTGCCGAGCTGCATTCCGGAGTACTTGACCATGCCGCTTGGTTTAAGCGAACTAGTTCACCTAGTTCTGCTGGAGTCATGGAAGCTAACTCCGCGGGCGAGTACTCTTCTCTAGAATTCTGCAAGCCATATCTGATCTCAGCCTTGAGATCGACTTGCCTAAGAGGTTCGTCGAATGGCCAAAGACGTTTCTCGATGGCTTTAGTGATACCCATGAGTACCGTGACTACACGAGCCCACTTGCGGCTGATCGCTATATTCAACAGAGCTCGTGCAATGCGTCCTCCATTCTGCGCTACATATGCTGCGTCAGAAACCAAGGCGAAATCTTCGACCGGAAGGCGAGAAATGTAGCTTTGAAGAAGGATGCCGACTTTCCCTTGGCTTGTATCTGCCCCTCCCTTAGAGCCGGAGCCCTTAGCGATGTTCTAGAGCCACAATGAACCTTACTCACCCGCACATCGCATGGAATGTTCTCCATCAGAAGCTCTAGTTCCTTCACCCTCTGACTCTCTGACTCGGATTTGTTCGAACTTTCGTTTGAATATCAGCTGATGTCAAGGACATAAAATAGACCACCAACCTCCGTACTCATACTGAGCATGGCAAGCACATCAGCTTCGGGTCATCTTGGGTTTTGAACTCTTTGTTGAAGACCTCAATGGATGCATATCGAATGTAGTAACTAGCTGCTATCCTGCCGAGATCCGTTATCCAAAACGCGCCAGTCTTTTCAGTAAGGTTGATCATCCCCGCATTGGCTAGTTTGCGAGGCGCTGTCGGAATCAGAGTATTTCGCTTCTGACCGAGTTGCGGATCGTCTGCCGCATTGTCCCAAGACATACCTAGATGAAGTGTTAGCTGCCATGATGAAACGGGGCTTCGAAAAATTGGCCATATAGGAAAGGATTCTTCCGCATGCGATCATACAGATATGTATATCCTAGCCATCGAACACCTTCGTCCGTACTTGTTACCGTACCAAGAGAGATCTCGACATTCAGTGTATTTTCAATACCCGAGATGGACCTATTTTCTGTCGGAGAAATGTCGGCACCAAGATAATCATACTTCTGACCGAGATTCAATCGGTTTCTGGATGATTGTTCAGCATTTACCGCTCGTCGTGGTTGGATAGACATACCTGAGACGTTACAGCATGAAGGTAGTGTACGAGCTTGTCCTCAGTGGTGCAGATGTATCCTTCACCACAACTCTCGAGACCAGGTCGGCCAAACACTTGTAATACATCCAAAACCGAGATTGACGAAGCACCCCTTTGCGCTATCGTACAACTGAGTACCTTTGATGACAACTAGACTCCGTCGTGAGAGAAGAATGAAGGACAAACAAAAGTATCTCACCTGCATGAGCAGGCAACTTGACGCCCCATGCGAGAGTCGTTGTACAACAGAGAACCTTACTCAGATATTAGCTTCTGCCAGGTCATTTCTACGTCAATGACACTGACCTTGATGGCTCGAGCTTCGAACATCCTTTCCATCATATTTCGATCGGACTGCAGCATGCATGCGTGATAAATACCAAACCCAAGATCAAACAGTTGCTTCATCTCCTTATTCTTAGACTCTCTTATACTCCTTCGGAAAAATGACCATTGAGGATGCGCCTCGCAATTGTAACCATCCAATGTGCCATCGATTGTCACTGCATCTTTCAAAGCTTGCGCCGCTTTCACTGTTTCTTTCAGCGCATGAACGAACACCATTACTGGGTGTCCCTGTTGTACTAGTTGCGAAACTTTCGCGTACGTGACACGGTCAAGGTTCTTTTTGGACCGTGCACTTCCAGGCTTTCCTCGAACTCCAATGAAGCGCTGCTCCAAAGGTATCGATCGGAACGAAGAATCAAAGAAAAAGAGTCCGGTATGTCAAGATACGCTGATTATCAGTTGAGTCCGACTGATCTAGAGAGAAATCCTGCGAGCAAACAGACCTCAAGAACTCCGCAACATCCAGATAGTTTGGCAACGTTGCACTGAGACCCACTATTCTAATCACAGATTGGCTTGATTCAACCTACAGACGAGTTGACCATCAAATTCATCGCTAAGAAAACGAATATGTACCTGTCGTAATGTACGCGCAACAATACTTTCGATGCCAGCACCATGTTCTTCATTTAAAAGATGCACCTCGTCGATGATTAAAAGCTCACACCTTTCAGTCTTATAGTACTGCATAACCTGTTGATAGGACGTGTACATTGACCTGCAAAACCAGGTGTACAGGACACCGGCCGGTCTCTGCACTGCCTGTATAGGCCGGCCATGCAGAACCTTGCAGGCCGATGCCTATAACAGAACATGATATGTCTGCACTGCCTGTATAGGCTGGCCATGCAGAACCTTGCAGGCCGATGCCTATAACAGAACATGATATGTCTGCACTGCCTGTATAGGCTGGCCATGCAGAACCTTGCAGGCTGGTGCCTATAACAGAACATGATATGTCTGCACTGCCTGTATAGGCCGGCCATGCAGAACCTTGCAGGCTGGTGCCTATAACAGAACATGATATGTCTGCACTGCCTGTATAGGCCGGCCATGCAGAACCTTGCAGGCCGATGCCTATAACAGAACATGATATGTCTGCACTGCCTGTATAGGCTGGCCATGCAGAACCTTGCAGGCTGGTGCCTATAACAGAACATGATATGTCTGCACTGCCTGTATAGGCCGGCCATGCAGAACCTTGCAGGCCGATGCCTCAGACAGAAAATGATATCTCTGCACTCCCTGTATAGGCCGGTCATGCAGAACCCTTGCAGGCCAATGCCCCATAAGTAGAAAAGATACCTTTTGCTGATGATGTAGGACCCCTGCAGGTCCATGCCTCATATAGAGAATGATATTTTTATGCTACTTATATAGGTGAAACCAGCATATCAAAGTGCAGTTATCAATCAGTACTTGAGACGTGAAATTGAAAAATGAAGTACTGTGCTTTTACAACACTTTATACAAACTCGGTTGTATTATTCCTAGCAAGTAGTATGTGTCAAAATTGCATATCTGAAGTTTGAGAGAAAAATATAAAACTGTTCATGGACAACACTCAAAACAGTGAAGGGACCTCTTTTTGCTCATTATCACTCCATGAGACATGTGACTCATTAGCTAATCTTTGCTTATTGAACATCAGCAAAATCATTATCAGTTGCCAAATAGCAGTTCAGAGGTATTATTCAGGCCATAAAGTGAATTGTGGATGTGTGAGATGCGTTTTGTATCATGGAGTGATAGTGTCTCAGGGACCGATTGATAACTGTAGATCTGGCCAACCTTGCACCCTGAATATTTATGCAGGCTGTCCTAAATGCTCTAATATCAAATGAGATTCCATACAGGAGTAGGTCTAGCCAACCTCACTCATGGAACAAAAGATATAATCTTATATGAGATAATATAAATGGTGACTGAATAAAAAATAAAAACACAGTCTACCTACACTCCTTGACTAGGGAGGCTGGCTTAACAGGCCAATATGTTATTGACAGGCCGGCCGGCCATGTCCTACATACTGCACAGACTGGCTGGCCCAATTGTCCAATATGTGTATCAGTAGCCCGGCCGGCCATATCCTACATACTGCACAGACTGGCTGGCCCAATGGGCCAATAAGTATCAGTAGCCCGGCCGGCCATGTCCTACATACTGCACAGACTGGCTGGCCCAATGGGCCAATATGGTATCAGTGTCCCGGCCGGCCACATCCTACATACTGCACAGACCGGCTGGCCCAATGGTCCAAAAAGTGTTCAGTGGCGGCCGCCCCGGCCCTGCATACAGCATAGGGTAGCTGGCCCACTGGGCCAATATAATATCAGTAGGGCGGCCCGACCATAGCCTACATGGTGTACAGACTGGCTGGCCAATAGGCCAATAAGTTATCAGTGGGTTAGCCGTTCCATCTATGCATACTGCTGAAGTATTGTTAGTGCTAACATCAATGTTACTCAAAATAGACATGAAAATTGAGGTGTATATGACAACAAACTGCAAGAAGGGAATTCTAAGGTATTGTGCTAATGATAATGTCTCAGTTCTTATACTTCTTTGAAGCTACTCTGTCTCTGGCAGAGCGACGAGGAGGATCAGGAGGAGCAGATGTCTTCACCTTTTCATGACTGAATCATCCACATCTGTTGCTGGGCGCTTACCCTTCCCTTTTCCCCCAGTGTTAGTACTGCTTGCCTTCTTTGATGTGGCAGCCCTCTCCTCAGTCATCCGAGACGCCTCAGCAACCCTCTTCTCCTCAGCAACCCTCTTCTCCTCAGCAACCCTCTTCTCCTCAGCAACCTTCTTCTCCTCAGCAACCTTCTTCTCCTCAGCAACCCGAAGCCTCCTCAGCCACCCTCTTTCCTCTGCCACCCTTGCCTGCTCCACCTCCCTCCTCTCTTTCACCTGCCTTTTGTTCTCAGACGCCTCATATGAACTTCTTCCCCCACTGTCATCTGCTTCTCATTACCATCTGGCAGCATTGCCTCCACCTTCACCTGGATTCTGGTAATTGCCTCTTCAATCTTGTCCCCTACCTCGAAGCCAAGGATGGAGTCGCCCAAAATATTGAGGCACATCATCTCCAGCCTCATCTGCTTCATACTCCTGAGCGCGTTGACACTCACGAAGGAGGAGTCCAAGGCCCAGGACAACAATCATACCCCAACCACAAGATTTGATGATATAGTTGCCTAGTTTCCTCCAAAGCCACAAAGGACGCCTGAACATCATTGTGCATATTTTGAGGTAGATATGCCTCAGACCACGTCCAAGATGCCCAGACAGGCAGATGTTGCTTCCTAGCCTTGCCCTTAGGATCTGGAGTTGCTTTTAAACAAGAGTCAATTTAATGCTGTATCACAAAAGTAGTGAATTATACATACTGTGTTGGAAAGTTTTCGAACTGTGGCCAACAGATGACCGTATGATGGGAGGGTAGAGAGGGATTGAAGATAACTGACTGTGTCACCACCTATATGGAATTTCGGGCAGGAATTGGAAAGAGATGGGGTGTGGCGTTCCAAGTCTTCCTCTTCGTCAGAAGCAAGATTGGCTTGGGGGGTCTTCTTCAATACCTCGTCCTCTTCCGATGATACTTCGACATATTTTCGGTTCTTCCTTGATTTTTTACTTACATCCCCCTTCTTAGCCAGTGAATCATAGAAGTCGCCGTCCTTATACCCAACAAACCGTACAATTGGTTCATTGCGTTTAGCACGATATTTCCAAAGTGAAAAAATCATACTGATGGCTTCCTTCTGCAGGTGAGAAGGATCCTTGATGACGACATTCCGAGGGATACAGTCCATGTCAAGGTAGTGGTCTGGATCTTGGGTAATATGACCCCAGGGGACTGCAGCCCGAGGGTTGTTTGAGATGACCGCTGTTGAATGTAAGCTGTCAGAAAAATACAGTACTTCGAAAATAGAAATGAATCACCATAAGCCTTTTGAAATACCTTTCGTACAACCTTCTGCTGGTTCTTGAGCATGAGAGATTCAAAGCCTGTCGGTAGGCAAGGATAGCCCTCATCATCTACATCCACTGTTAAATCGGGCAACTTCTCATCTTCCTCGTCAGATTGGTCCTCGGGGTCTATGCCTGTTGCTAGATCATTAGGAATTAAATACATTACAGTATCCAAGACTTACTGTACTCGGCTTCATTCAGCCAGTCAGCAAGTCGGTCTTGCGACTCTCCAGCCCATTTCTTGTTTTCTTTGGAAGCCAGAGTAAAAGTTTTCTTCGCCGTCCTGGGACAGGATTCCCAGCTAAACCAATAGATTATTAATAGTGATGTCAATAGGAAAACATAACACTGACATGGTTGTTCCAGGCATTTTGCCCTCCCCTCGATCATGAGCTACGAGCATCACGACATGTACACCCATAGTTCTTCCTGCCATCTTTATGAAGTCCTCCATGATTTTCTTCTGGTGTCGGCTGCGGTATCTGTAGATACACATGAGTTTTTCCTAAATATAGCAATGTAGTGTTGAAAAAATACCTGTCCTTGGCGTCGGAATGAGCACCTTCCTGGTTCCACTTTTCTGCCACAAGTCTGAGCTCCTCATGCACATCTGGTGACAGGGCATTGTACCAGGACCGGACCAGCTTTGTCCTTGTCCCCATGGACCTTAGGTCAGAGGTGTCACGGTGCTTCTTGTCATACTCCCCAATTTCTTCTTTGAACAATTTCTGGGCGACATCAAAAGTCGAGAATTCAGTCTTGAATGCTGCAGCATCCAGAGGCTTATCATCCTGACGGTCTTTGACCATATCTACAGTGATGATGCCTGCACCAGATGTGAGTTTATGAGCTCCCTCGATGATTTTTTGCTCAAGATCGCGGTCCTCGTCGTCCTCCAGAAAACGCAAGTAATATGTACGGATAGCCTATAAAATTAGATTAATATAGACAAAGAGACTGGAAGCTCACCTTCCGAATGTTATTGCCTGGAAGCATAGTCGAAGGATCCTTAGCCTCGTTGCTTTCAAGTATAGTATCTTTGATGTTTTTGAGGATTTTTGCCCTCTCAGCAGGGTTTCCTTTAGCTGAAACATAGGAAATCTTGTGCTCATCCAAAACAGCCTTGAATACATGTGTCCAGTCAGCCATTGTATGCAAAAATCTTGAGAATGCAGGCCGGTATAAGTTTGCAGAATGTGTAACCAGTCCCAACTCACTTGACAACAGATCAACAAACCATGTCACATGATCAAAACACGGTCACATGCTAATCACGTGATTTCACACAAAAATCACCCCAAGTCTAAGTACATCTGGCCGACCCAAACATCAATGACATTAGTTTATACACCAAACCTCAAGATTCACAAACACCAAACAAATCATTAATAAAACTCATAACAGTGATCACATTGAGCAAAAGTAAGACATGAGGTAAATATTGCGGAAAAACATGTAAATCAAGCCAACTTTGAGCTCACAGGAATATCCAACCAAGTACTACCATGCTTCCTACCAGAATACAGCATGGTGGACCCTGGTGGCTGAGAGAACAAGTGGCTTACATTGCAAGAGTCATTTTTGCACTCAAAAATGTAACTCTTGTCCTTGCTCCCATGGACAAAGGCAGACCGCCATGAATTAGCCCAACCACATCCACTGCATTGGATAGGCAGGTGGTTGCCCCATGGACGGAACTGCAAATGAGCCCATGCAAACCTAGAGATCTTGAGGGCTCCCTCCATGTCAGGTGTCAGCAGAAATACGTCAGAGTGGCGGCCAAGGTCACAGGACTGCGCAAGCATGTCCTTGAATGCCAACCGAATTGGGCACCGTCCAACGAGAACCTTCTCTGTGAACGCGAGGAGCAAATGGGAGGCGAAAGATGGTTGAAAGCGAGGGGCATTGAATGCCATGGTAGCGGTCAAGTTGTGTCTATTGAAACATTAGATCAAGCATGTCAAATAATAGTCAAATACACTTACCGAAGAACGGCGTCTTGCAAGCCAAGGAATGACTCGGAGTTGGTGACAACTGAGCCGCAACACAGCATCCACAGGTATGATTCCTCAGCTTGGTCGATTATACCTTGCCAGGGTTGGAGAAGAATTTCCAAGAACTAGAACAGAAGTCAACAACGGTCATGTTAAAATAAAATAAAATAAACTCACATCATTGACCGGAGTGCTGACATAGCCCTTTGGATCATCATCCCCATACCCGGTAAAAGGGTCACCGAATTGGTTGTCAGTGTGAGTGGACACGCCAATGACAACGCGCTCCCAGGTGAATGATTTCCCCAAACCTTTGATCATCTGGCGCACTTGAGTTCGGTAGGGGGCAAGCTTGGCATCCGTAGCGATGTCGTAGTAGATCTCGAGATATTGACAGCTGCGATCAGCGAAGTAAGGCTTGAGGAACGTGTGAGCGAACTCAAAAGGGCTAGCAGCTGGATGGAAGCCGACGAGGATAAGGTGGATGAAGAGGACTGGAGCAGCCGATATTTCGGCTTGCTCGGACACCTCAAGTGCGCCGTTGATGGCCAAGAACCTGTCCAACAATGGAAGGCCATTGGCGTTATAGAAACCCTGTAATCAAGTAGCATTATCTATGAGCTGTGAACAAATCAAAAGAAAATCAAAAAGACTCACAAAGTAGGCGCCGCTTTGTTCCATCTTGATATGGCAACAAATACACCTGAATGAGATGTCCTCTTGCAGGACTTTAGTATGCATGTCAGGCGGCAGCTGCAGGCACATTTTGCAGACTACTCTGGGACACAGAGCGCACATGAAGAGAGTATTCTCTTCAGAGCGCTCTGCACCGTCCCTGCAGATGATGCAAAACTGAAAGACAAAGTAGATTAGCAAATAGAAGAGAAAGAAAACACACGCTAGGCGCACCTCATTGTGAACAAAACTCTTCTCTAAGTCGCCACCTCCCACAGGTAAGGTACCCTTGGTAGTAGACGAAGCCTTCTTGCCCTGGCCTTGTCCTCCAGAAACACGTGTTCTTGAGGCCTTGAGGAGGACGCGTGGCGCTGAGCCACCGTTTGACTTCTTGGCGGTCATCTTGGTGCGGGCCATGGCTGCTGATGAGGGAGAGCAGGCAGAAAAGTTGAGAATGTAGTCAGTACACCACACCTACAAACGCCAATAAAAATGAACAAAACAAACTCACTTGACAAAAGAGGCGTAAACTGGCTGGTTAGCAAGACGGGTGAGCAAACAGACGCGTTGAGAACAGAGGATCAACTCACCAAAGACGTGTAGACTGGCTTGACGCGTGAGCAAACAGACGCGTAGACTGGCTGGACGCGTGAGCAAACAGACACGTTGAGAACAGAGCAACAACTCACCAAAGACGCGTAGACTGGCTGATTAGCAAGACGCGTGAGCAAACAGACGCGTGAGCAAACAGAGGAACAACTCACCAAAGACGCGTAGACTGGCTGGTTAGCAAGACGCGTGAGAAAACAGACTTGTTGACAAAAGAGGACAAACTCACATGTCAAAAGAGACGCGTTATCAGAAGAAGCGCCTTGAACGGAAGAGCAGGCAGAAAAGCTTAAACTGTAGTCAGTATACCACACTTACAAATACACAAAATAACTCACATGACAAAACACACTCAAGAGACGCGTTGAGAAGCAAGACACGTTGAGAACAAAGACACGTTGACGAAAGAAACATGTCCAAAAACACCAACCAAATGTCACGTGACATCCTTGCAAACAAGGACAAATCAAGAAATTCAACCGTTAATATTTCTCTCTGACTGCGGCAATACCCGGTGCAAACATGAACAAATAAATACACGTACTTCAACCATTCATATTCCTCCCACGGTTCATGTTTCTCAACTTCAACCATCTCTATCTTTCCTTCTTGCGCAACATTGCGCAACATATCAACTTCTTCTCTATATGTCCTTCTTGCGCAACATATTCACTTGTTCTGTGCCTGTCCTTTGGCTACTTGCAGACTGCAGCTGCAAGTAGTCAAAGGCAGCGCTACAGTAATTTTTCAAGCGCACTATGTGACAAAGTAAGTTTCTTTTATATGTCCTTCACTGTACTAACTTGCTGTTTGTGATTCACAGCTGTGGTTCATGCTGGCGCACTATCAAATCCTTTTGATTTGATAGTGCGCCTCAAGGTCAGTCTCTTAGCTTACTGACAATATGCTAACATGTTCTTTGTTATTCACAGCTATGCTTGATAGCTGGCACGCTATCAAAAAGGTCAGTCTCTTTTCATTACATCCACATCTGACATATGTCTTCAGGGAGCGGATTTGACTTTGGGATCTGGGGGATATTTACATGGCTATCTATGTCCTCAGGGACTGGCGGCTGTATTTGACTTTGGGATCTGGGGGATATTTACATGGCTATCTATGTCCTCAGGGACTGGCGGCTGTGACCTACAGCTATCTGTGTCCCCAGGGACTGGCGGTTGTGACTTTGGGATGGGACTTGACTTTGGGATGGGACTAGCGGTTGTGACTTTGGATCTGGGGGATTGTTTTTCATAGCTATCTAT